>JBCJKF010672824.1:0-12253 GCA_039654545.1 Plocamopherus ceylonicus | reverse complement strand
CAATATAAATAAATAAATACATACAGAGTGAATGACACTATAAGCTCACACAACTCGCCAAATATATGCATCTCCCCCCTCTGAACTTGAATATGACAAGGATGCAGACATTTATTCAGTCTCTATAATGTGGTTAACAAGATGGATGTAGAAAATAACCCAAGAAATGAAGTATGCGATGGACCATCACAAAAGGTCCAAAATCCAGAGAACTGAGATATGCAGTGATTCAAGACTTTTGTCAATAACAACAGAATGCCTTGAAACACCAAAAAAAGTACCGGTAGTAAATGATCACAATCACAGTTGAAAAAATATGATACTACCGTTAAATGTGAAGAAGGCAAGTCATGGATGTAGACAGGTGTGAAGAAGAGACACAAGTAACTTTAAATGGGAAAAAAATCAAAAGCCCCTACAATTTTGGATAATGTGGTATCTCGAAATGAAGCAAATCAATACCACAAAGTAAGTACAGACTGGCTAAAGCAACAGCAAACTAACGGTAAACAAAATGAGTGCCATACTGAAAGGATAATGGATCACATCAAAAATAACAGGAAACATGCTTTTGAGCCTTTACGTCAATCTTAATCCAAGTCAAAGGAGTAAATTTTGTTTACTTCAGAACCTAATTCAAAGATATTTGATTTATTAAATATCAGAAAGAAAAAGTATAAACTTGTGTTTTTATTTCATTTTTATGACTTCAAATAGATTTGTTTTTGACGTGCAATCAAGACTCAATCTTAAATATTTACATGAGTAGGGTAACTGCACCGAATTATTAACATACACAGAAGCTTGGAAAGCCATCTTACAATTTAGATTCCATCTTATGACTCATACTTTCCTTGAATATAAGCCTCTAGTCCAAGCATAATCTTTTAAAGAAAACAAAAGTAAAATAAAAAATGATATCGCTTTGACAATAGTCTGCAAGATGTAGATGGCAAAGGCCCACTTTATGACATTGTATTCATCTATAAATCTAGAGATGGCCATAAACTGATACTCCATGACATTATATTCATCTATAAATCTAGATGGATATCAACTCATTATTTCATTAATTGCATCTAAAGCTAACAATATCAGAATTGATAATAGGAATGGAAGGATCCAGCTGGTATGATCAACATTAAAATGGCTTGCAAGCTCTCAAGCACTAAGGATGAATACTGCAGCTTTAATTTTACATGGGGAGGAAGATCTTAACTGTCTACATTGTGTTCTAGATTTACATCTACTTCAACCTTCAAATATATGATACAGAAATAAATGTTGATTTGCGTGCTTTTTTGACTACTATTAGATCGATTAAAATTAATTTAAAACACTTTGCATATTTTCATGCTAAATCCTATTCTTCACGTCAACCAACAAAACCTATGATAGATGGAGTTTGTGGGAGGACAGAGAAACAAAACAAACAAAAACATTAACCGTGCAAAAATTGTATATACATAATGTCTCCAAATGAAAGTATGTTGTATTGGGCAAAAACTTTGTTGGTTTTTACTTGTTTTTGTTTCTATGAATGCCTTACATTATCTATGACATTCATTTTTATCATAGTATAAACTTAGATTTTTTTCTCCATTGATCTTCCAAAGTGCTCTTTCAAATTGATCCAAAATGTGACGGTGTGATGGATACTGTTAAAAATTTCAACAAGGGCTTGCATGGTTATTCCTGACCAACATGCACTCCTCTAGAGACACTCAATACTAAATACAAGCCTAAAACAAAAAAAAGCCAATCAGTGAAGACCGTAAAAGGACAGAATAAAGATTGAAATACTGTTAAGTTGCATGCATCTCATTGCATTACTTCTAAGGCAGGCACATGTACCAGAAATGAGTTACAGTACATTCACAGGGTGAATTATACATAGAAGAAAACTAGCTGGGCTCCCGGCTTTGCCCGAGTCTGTTAAAAGATATTATTATAGCTAGATCTGTCGAGGAATTCCAATAGCAGAGCAAAACCTAAAAGAGACCTACGAATGGGGGAATGCCGATAGCTGGGTTGTATTTCCGGTGGCTATAAAACATGTACTGGAAACCAATGATTTTAATTTTTGGTTTTTAGTTTTTAATTTTTAAAAACTTTTCTCAACATCAAATTGACAATACAAATACGTTAAAACATTCTCGTAAGTGATACCAACGCTCACTGAAAAGTTGAGCTTCCTACATGCAGTAGTTTTTGAATGCATAGCAAAGGAAGGTTGAAAAACTTCAAATCATATACTATATAGAGGAGAAAATGCACAAAAATCCCTTGAATCTGGATCTATCAATGACCAGTTCAAGTTATGAAATAATCTGTTTTATCTAAGAGGTCATGCTAAAAATCTCAGAGCAAACATTGTAAAAGTGACAGTCAAGAATTGTGAGATAGAATGACAATGGTGATTTTGTTAGTTTACCTATGCAAGACGGCATGCTGGCAATTCACACATCTGACTCATAAAGTCTGGGAGAAAAGAACAAAAGCAAGTATCACATACATGTACTGGTTATTACAATGTCCGAGTTGGAAAATGATTTATTGAAAGACATTTTCTATGCAATGTCAGTGTATATTTCAATATACAACACTTATTACAAAATACCAGTATTTAGGTACTTTAGGCGTGTTGACAATGCTATTCAACTAAGTGAGTTTGTCAGTTGCTCTGAAGTCTTAAGACTAAGATATTATTGGTATTACTCAAAGTATGTGTCAATAAATTATGGTATATATATTTATGCATATTACACGATAACAAAATGAATAAACTATTCAGCATGAAGGCAATTGGATTATATTGCTGACAAGAATAATAAGAATTGAAATTCCAAAAGTGGCCTTAAGTATATTTTAACTTGTTAACATGATGACCAGATACTATCATTTTCAACTTTTGGATAATGAATGGAAACTGTATGTATATATTCAAAGTAGTTTTAATTGAAACAAATTCCAAGACATATTCTGGATGCATCGAAAACTTTTGAGCATTCTATTTTACTCTTTACTGATTCATGCATGCCATGGAGGAAGATCACTGTTTTGACAAAAACAATGTTTCTCTATTGATTAGATGAAATATTTACGGCGTTGTCCCTGTAGCCTACACCAAATATGGAGAGGGCACTTCAAGAAGTGCTTCCAAATAGTAAGTCAAGAAGCATATTCAAAGCCCCATCCCAAATGTAATTGTCAAATCATTAGGTGAAATAGAATGGATACAAAAATTGCCAAACGCCATGTCAATTTGAATCAAAAATGGTGGTGGTGGCCATTATTCAACATGGAATTGATGCCATTCACCATAATATAAAAGAGGGTTAAAGAAGATATTAAAGGTGATTTTAAAAATTATAGACATGAAACGAAAAGCAACATGGAAGAAATTTTCAAAATGTTTCACATTTGAAAATGTTTCGACAACCTTAAAAACAACAAGGCCCCTGGAGAAGAAGGAATATACCCCGAACTCCTGAAATATGGAACGAGCCAACTCGATGAGGCCATAGCTACAATATTGAACCAAGCATTTACAAACCATGAAGATCTACAAATAAATGCATCACCATCCAAAAGTCAGGAAAATCCAAAGGCCCCCACAAAATCTAAGACCAATGACGCTTCTCAACACCCTCAGGAAAGAATTATCCTTGTTAGTTCTCAACAGAATAAGAACAGCAATCAAAGTGGCTTCAGACCGGGCAGGAGCACAGCTGACGTCGTGTGGACATACAAATGGCTCCCGGCAAAAGTGAACATAGCAGACATCCGCATCTGCATAACAGCCATTGACATGTCAGCCGCGTTTGACACCATCAATCAACAAGCCATGATTCAAACCCTCCAAGATATCATGGAGGAAGACGAGCAACGACTGATACAATTTCTTCTCAGCAGTACAGAAATCAATACAAAAATTACCAATGCTAATGTCAAATCGCCTTTTACCAGCAATGTCAGCACCCCTCAAGGAGACATAGCCAAGTACTGTTTGCCATCTAGCTTGAACATGCATTAAAAGAGGTACGAAAAACATCAAAAGCCTACCCCACAGACGTCCCCAACGAGATTGCTTATGTTGATGACATAGACTTGACAGACGACTACATTAATGTCGACAAGGTACAGAAAATATTAAAAGACCATCAACTGTTTGTCAACATTGACAAAACCGAATTCACCTCGCTAAAAAGAGAAGAAATGGCATGGAGAAGTACCATAAAAGTCGTCTCACTCATAGGAGACGAGGAAGACAACAAAAGATGAAAACAAATGGTAACAATAGCCCTAAACAGATTGAATAACATCTGGATAAGAGGTGAAAAAATCAAGAGAAACACCGAAGTAAAATCATACAAAATCATTAGTCAAGCCAATTTTACTCTACAACTGGTGCTAGTGCAAAATGACACAAACAAGCTTGACGTCTTCTACAGAAAACAACTGAGAAGAGTCCTGAACATCCCATATCCAGTCATCATCTCCAATAGATCACTGTACAAAAAAATGTGACGAGAAGCCTTTTTCAACTTCCATCACCAAGAGCAGATAGCACCTTTTCTGCCACACACTCAGGTGCGACAATGACATGCCAGCAAACCAAGCGACGGAATTATGTATTTCTCAGGGTCAGCAAAGAAATACAGAGGCAGACCAAAGACAACACGGCCAATAATACTAAATAAAGATCTAGCTTGTCTGAACACCAACCATGAGCTTAAAACAAATTCAAACCTGATAAAAATAGGAGCCAAAGCACATAATCGAGGACAATGGAGATCAATGACATCTAGGATCACAGAGGTAACTGAGGCAGCCAGGTCAGACGACCAGACTGTGGAAGGCCCCTAAAACAAGTAAGTCATGTTTCACTTTTCACAAAGACCTCTTTATTTCAACTAAAGATGATCAATCTGTACCAGACAGAAATCAGGTCAGACACATCTGAACACTCTTGGAGATAAGTAACAAAAGCGACTGGCTAGGATAAGCTAACAAAAAAGAATATCAAGAGTCTATTAAATAAATTCTTAACATCTGCAACAAAATACTGCACACTAAAAAAATCTCAATAGAATGAAAGGAGCAGAATCTAGAAATTATGATATTCCACAAGAAAGGAAGCATAATGAAGGATATCAAGAACAAGAGACCTATCAGTTTACTCTCTCAGATGTACCAGTCACAAGAGCATGTAGGATTCAGAAAAATTCACACAACCAATGACCATCTACAAATTTGAAATCAAAAGTATACAATCAATGTAAGCTTCTCACAATGACATATGAATGCCAGATACGTGCCCTCTGGAAATCACTGGTGAACAAGCTCAAATGCTGGGTATCAAATTGAAATATAAGTAAAAAAGTAAAGAAATAAAAAAAAAAAAAGAACAAAAGTTGCAGATATTTTGGAAAATGTAACAAAAATGAAATGGAGGTGGGCAGGACACATAACATGTATGAAAGACAAGAGGACAAAAATATATACAGATAAAGATATGGAAGACCTAAAAAGCAATGGAAAGGCAGCATCAAACAAATTGCTTGACCAAAATGGAGAGGAAAGTAGCCTGGCATGCCCATGAATCGAAATTGAAGTTGAAAATAAATGTTTGAGTATCTTGATGTGCACTGTACCCAGCAAATTGGGCAAAATTTTAAAAATGTCAATAAAAACCGTTAAAAATTTTTAGTTTGAAACCTTTCATAACAACCAAAATATTAAATTTTTATCAAAATCTGAGACCAAACATGCAGGATTGAAGTAAACTCGATGGAGAGTATTTGAAAATATGATGAAGTTGGATTTCATTATCATAATCTAATGAAAAATATTTAGATGATAGATAAACCAAGTGCAATATCTTGTGAAATGCTTGGCCAGATGACTGCAGACATTTATAAACATAAATCAGTTCATAATGGCTTTCTATCAATCATTCACAAAAATATTTTATATATACAAACCTGCTCATAGCGGTCACACGAAAATGTGACCATTATGGACAGGTGGCTGTTATGAACTTTTTATAAGTGAAAGTACAAAGTTATTCAATTTTTGTAAAGGAAATATGATGAAAACATTTACGCAATAAACTAGTTTACTTGTTGCAAAAAAAAAAAAAAGAAAAGAAAAGAAAAAGGGATGAATCTACAAGCTCACACTAAGAAGATGACTTAAACTTTTCATAAATAAATACGATTTAAAAAACGGCAGGAATAATATATATACGTATTTTTCTTTTACCATTGATTCTTTTAATTTTTATCAAACAAATTCAATGCGTCTGAAAATGATTTATTTAGTCCAGCATCCGACAAGCTATTTATTCATGATGATATGCATAAATATTTTATTTTATGAAAGAAAAGAGAAATTATCTGTACTGATGCAAAAAAATTAAGCCAACAGAAATGGAAATGAGAACTTCTTACAGCTTTTTGACAAAACTAATTCTATGCATGTGAGAAGACAAAACTACACCCAGAAATAAATAGTATTTCATGAAATACGAATTTAGGGAGGGGGTAATATCGAATTATGAAATTGTACAGATTTTGTAAGTATTTGGAAATTTCAAAGGCATTTAAATTAATTAATTGATTAATTTTAAACCAAACAATGTTAGGATATTGGGAAGAAAAGATTAAATAGCCCCAGAAGCTCATCTTCTATTAAGTGTATTTGATTAGCATACATTTTCAAGGTTAATCATAATTTTCAACAATAATAAAAATAAAAATAAAAATGATAATAATAATGATAATAATAAAAATAAAAATAATAATAATAATAATAATAATAATAATAATAATAACAATAATAATAATAATAATAATAATAATAATGATAATAATAAAATAAAAATAATAACAATAATAATAATGATAATGATAATGATAAAAATAATATCTATGAAACTACTTAGTAGATTGTGCTTTTTAGTGAAATCCATGAAAACATATATTTTCCATAAAACGATGTATAAGATTGTGATTATGATAATATATGACAGATTAATAAATATTTTGAAACTATTAATGAAACTATTAAATGCTAATAAGAGAAATGAAAGGCAATTACTTACTGCATTAATTTTTACTTTTTCAGCGGATGAAAAAGAATATAGCATGTTGTTAAAAAAAGATACTTGAGGGACAAAAATATTAAATTATATTTCTTTTTAAATGGAACTGAAATATTCAACATTTCTTGGCTCTTTTAGGTTAACTTTTATCCAAAAGAAAAAAAAATTCACAGATTATGTAGATTTATATATGAACATCATATAAAAAGGACTTGTAATCAATGGTTAAGCATTGGTAAAGTAAAACACTCTTTTATTTAAATCTTTTCGATTTTATTCTTCGGATTCTAGTATTCTTATTTGAGAAGAAGAAAAGAAAGAAGCAATTAAGTTTCAAAAATGTGCAAAGTGGGAAAATCATTTCATTTCATATACATTTCAAAAATGCCTTCAAGATGCAGCATGAAACCAAATAATATATTTAGGACATCTCATTACAACAAGCTTAGAAAGAAAAGAAAAGCAAGACAGAGGTACATTTATCATTCTCTGAATTCATGTTGTGATTTTGTGAAGGTAATAAATATTTTAATTTTCAGACTGTTCAGTTTTTGTTTGTTTGTCGTTGTTTTTTTTCCTTAATGAAGTGAGGTTTTCACGTGACATCATTTCCCCTAGGATAAATATAAGCGAACAAAACTTACCTCTTCTTTGTGAATATGTTCTTGATGGAAGACCTTAAATGCATTTTCTTTCTTGCTCCAACAGGATCATCATTGGCCTTTGGCAGACTATCCGATGAATGGTAAGTTCCAATGCTTTCTTTGGTTTTCTTTCTTTCCCTCCTTTGCTCTTTGCTGTCATCAGCAACAAATATTTCTGATACATCTGGTGATTGAGTCATATCCTTCAGAGGTTGAGATTGTCCTAAGTTCACATAATGATCTCTAGAATTGTCGGCACTTTCCCTATTTGTCTCTGCTAGAAAGTTGTTGGCATTTCCTTCCTTTGGCTTGCTTACACTTTGGTCAGTTGAATCACCTTCTCTAATTACACTACTATTGGTGGATTCAGGTTTCGATGAATATTTGTCACTATTGTTTTGTGAATAAGACCTTTCAATGGTTTTGTCCTCAAGTCCATGAAAACCATTTGTCAAATGTAAACTTGGTGGGGAAGCACCTTTTCTAAACACTGCATCCTTGGAAGAAACAGAAATAGTCTCATCAGGAGACTTCCTGTAAGGGGAGAAAGTCGTTTCAATTTTCTTGTTGGAGCTTTCTGGCTGAATACCCTTGAGTGAAATCTGAGCTGTGGACGAAAATACTGATTTCTTTTTAGTACTAATGGAATCCGAACTGTGGCTTTGATTAGGACTTGATGCCAAAGACAATAAAAACTGGCGATTATGTTCCATCACTTTCTTGCCATCATCAGCACTTTCAGAGTTTTCAGGAATAACATACTTTATTTCAGAATTATGTGAATTTCTTGTAGAATCCATAATAGTTGGTTTGATTCTGTCAGATGTTTCTGCTTGTGTAGAGAAGGTGGGAGTATCATTATTACCTATAGCACTTGATGATGATAATGATGGTAATGTATTGTCCTTTATGACAGACCCACTATTTCTGGAAGCACAACCACTTATTCCTGATGTGGATACTTCCTCTGAAGAATGTAATACACTCTTTTCCAAATTGCCAGAGGAAATTCCAGTGTCTTTTTGATGAGTCACACTACTACAGGATTCTGAGGACAAACGGTGGGTCTCTTTGCCATGAGATGTGGAGCCTATTATTGAAAGATTTGAATTTTTTATTGAAGTCATTCCCAATGATCCAGACGTATCACTTACGCGAGTCTCTCCAATGGTTTCATCACAATTATTTCCCAAGTCCTCTTTAAAACTGTGACATTGACCCTCATGTGTCGACTCAGCACTTCTTTTTTCACCTGAATCAGCACAGAGTTTCCAAGCTAAACTTGCAGCAACATCCTCTTCAGAGAATTCACTAGCTGAGGATTCCTTGAGTTGGTCTTGTTGTGACTCAGAGAATGTTTGAAGAAGATCAAGGTCAGCTTTATGTGCATTAGTGGCACAAGGACTATGGTTATGTCGATAGGAATCAGTATCAGTGGAATCTCTCGCCCTTGTGTCATCTTCCTCATCATCTTCTGGTGAAGCACGAGTGGGAAGAGGGGATGAGTGTGATGGAAGCAAATCCACGGGACGGTACGCTGCGTTCTGCTGTTGTTTGTGATGAAATGAAGAGGAGTTCTCTGCCCAATAGTTAGACCTGAAAACAGAAAAGTTAATTGACCATCATAAAAAGGCATATTGCACTGGTACAAAATACTATTATAAACCATGAACTTTTTTTTTATGAATGAATGCATCTTGGTGTCAAGTACATGATTTGAACAACAAACACACAGCCTACACATACACACACAAACATAGCACACTCATAGAATACATGCATCCGCACAAGCATAAATACTGATTTTTATCTGTCTGCCAGTTTATCTGTATGTGTATGTTCTTCCGCCCATGCCCACCGCCCTCCCTCTCTAACTGTCACTCTATCACAAATTCCTCTTTTCCATGATTTGATTAAAAATTGTGAGGAGCCAGGATTTAAGAATGATAGAAGCATAAAATAAAAGGCTCTTTTCTAGGAGAGGCAGCAGAATCAGAACAAGAAGTTAAATCTTGATATCCTAACCTATGTGAACATAAAAAAACAAGAATATGTGGAGAAGCAAGTGATCTCCCTTGAAGGCAAATATGAACGACTCCTTGCCAAGGTAAAACAAAGAAAAATGATGTGTTGTGGTCATATATCAAGACAACACCCTAAGAAAGACTGTACTCCAAGGTATAGACAAGAGAGGAAAGATGCAGGAAATAATGGTCTAATAACACAGCAGACTGGTCAGGACATGGTACCGCTACTCTCCTGAAGACAATCTAGACCCACAAGCTTGGAGAGAAATTTAAATGTCTGCATCTATCTTGGCCTCCCTTCAGCCCGGGATCTAGGGATGAGTGAGTGAGTGAGCCAGCCTATGTGAAGAAGTTGGTGTAAAACACCACACATTTTTCCTATTAACTCTGAGGTCAGTACGACGCACATAAGGCTTGAGTGGTCACAGTTGCACAGCAGTTGTGCTTCAGGCTTGCAACCGAAAGGTTGGTGGTTCAAATCCCGTGCGGGACAATGTGATTTAACCCTTGGGCAAGGTTATTCATACAAATTGCCTCTGTTTGGGGTGCTGGTCTCCGGCTGATGCTCCGTTTTCAGTTGTAAAAAGTCAAAAGACCTATTTCCCTTCAGGGGGTGAATAAAGGGGAATTTTATTTGTTTATTTTATTCAGCTATAAAAACCTTGATAACTACATTTTGCAACTCACATAGGGGGTTGTGATCTTCTCCCATGTTTCCTGCTAATGATGATTGGCCTGTGGTGATGATCCAATGGAGCCATTGCAGATCGAGGTCTTGCCTCGGCAACAGGATAACCAGGGAGATGCTGCTGACTGTGCTGGGGGCTGACACTGGTAAAATCAATGGCAGAGGCTGGACGAGCATAAGCAAAGGTGTTTTGGGGCCTGTCATGTAGCCTCAGCTGTTGAATATGATGGACAGTGTGTTAAAGGTGCCTCGTAACAGTTCAAGACAATTGCATTTTTTCATATTCACAATTTCAACTTTTTCTTTTTTCTTTTTTGTCAATATGTATCACTTAAGTTTGACGTGATTATTATAAAATTATTTACTGAAGACAATGAGACAAGAAACCGACCTTGCCATTGCGACGACTATTTCCTTCATATGAATTGCCCCTCATTTGATTTGCCCTTGATGGTGAGAGTCCTGAATGGCTCTTGGGGATATGGTTGTATCCTTTTGACAAGCCTCTGAAACTGTCAAACCTGGTCAAGTCTGGCTGACTCAGAGCACTGAGATGATATGACAAATTCATCTGTGCTTCTCCTTGTTGACACTGGTCATGGGTAAAAGTGCTTGATCTGGAACGGGATTGACTTCCTGGACTGCAATACATATCCTCATGCCAAACATCCAAAGAGAGCCTGTAACAGTATTTTTTACCCAAATGATACGTACAAAAATCTTCGTGTGAGGTGAGCACAATTATCTTCTTTAAAGGACTTAACAATTTCATGTGACTACCATTTTAAAATGAAGTAACAATATTTTAGCCGATTTGAAAAGAAAAATAGATTTATTGATTTTATCTTCCAAAATCTCGAAATTGTTACTTCCTGCTCACCTTGCAATAAAGTATTAAACAAATGTTTATACATACATGAGAATTATTCACTCAACTGCACTACTTTCTCCAGTCATATTAATATGAGAAGTGTTCCTTGATTGCATGCTTTAAATTTACATAAAAAGTGACAAGAAACCAGTATAATTTGGTGAATATTTGTTCTGAATATTACACAGAAGAAACCAGTATAATTTGGTGAACATTTGCGCTGAACATTACACAGGGTAAACGAAAAAGCTTAATACAAATTCAAATGTTTCCTGTATCAACAAGCACACCATGACTGATTGAAATTGAAAGTTTACCCAATTTTCGTTGCATCTTGTGTCTGAAAAGTTATGGTCCTGTTGACCTGCTCGACCAAAGCTCTCAACCTGCTCAGGGTAGTCTGTAGCAGCAAGTGGTCTGGGTGCATCGGTGGTGTGCATTTGTAGATTTGCTGCAAAAATACATTCACATAAAGGAAGATTGTTTCAATTTTTTCTTGCATCATACCCTAACAACCTAAACAAACAGATTATTTTCTTTTTCTCAGGGCATTGGTTTTTAAAATTGAAAGTGTACTGAACTTGTCGAAAGTGAGTAAAACAGAATATATTTTTAACTTTTTATAATTTCTAGTCACAGATGAGACTCCCAATACTACTTTAATCTGGTGTATTCTAATAGCACAAGACAAAATCTGTAGGAACAGAGAAGTTGGAATAAAATCACAATGTACCATAATGTAGCAGAAACAAAATAGCACAGGGAATGGGTGGTATGAGGGCATGAGAATGGAGACTTATTTCTTTCAATCAAAATTTTTATCCCCATTTCTTAATGACTCTCTCTCTCTTTCTCTCTCTCTTTCTCTCTCTCTCTCTCTCTCTCTCTCTCTCTCTCTCTCTCTCTCTCTCTCTC
>JBCJKF010672823.1:5000-12758 GCA_039654545.1 Plocamopherus ceylonicus | reverse complement strand
TAAGCTCAAGCCAAAAGGCCAGAATAAGCTCAAGCCAAAAGGCCAGAATAAGCTCAAGCCAAAAGGCCAGAATAAGCTCAAGCCAAAAGGCCAGAATAAGCCCAAGCCACAAGGCCAGAATAAACTCAAGCCACAAGGCCAGAATAAGCCCAAGCCACAAGGCCAGAATAAGCTCATGCCAAAAGGCTTGAGTGGACTCTAGTTGTGGAATATTGTGGAAGGCTTAAGGTTTTGAGAGACAAAAATGATAAAACAAATAAAAACAAAAAAAAAGAAAGGGGAAAAATAGCATAAAAAAATAGATTTTTTTTTTTTAGGATGAAGAGGAAAATAATGATAAACCTTTCATTCTAGCCTGCTGCTCATTGAGTGATTTTCATCAAAGGCTTTTTATGTTGATCTTGGTATGGACTGTCATGTTATTGTAACTTACAAATCTGGGTACAATATTCTAGCATGGTGGGGTTATAGTGGGCACAGTATTAGTAATGACAAACATGCTACAAACTTGACAGGTAAAGGAATTATGAATACAGAGCCCTCTGTAAATAAGATAAAAATAAAAAAAAAATAAAAAAGAAGTTAGATTATTCTATATTCAAATGGCAGTGTATGCAATCAAACAATCATTTGTTCTTTATGAGAGTTTTCAATAGAAAGATGTCTTCAACTGACCTCAATCAATGCATTGAGTTGGGCCACAGCGTTCCTTGCATAGCTGACGGCATCATTAAGGGGGGGCAGGTCAAAGCTTTTCAAGTCCCGGCGTGCCAGGGAAGGGAAGGTGGTAACTGAGGCCTGGCGTTGCTGTGGTTTCATTTGCTGCCTGGTAAGAGAATTGTAAAAAGGCTGCCTGGTCATACAATTACAAAAGGCTGCCAACAACGATGTGCAAGTATGAAATCTATATAATAAGAGCGAAAGGTGGGGCATGGCACTTATTTTACATCAGTCTGTACTCACAATCGGCAGGGATTAAAATCCTACAAAAATTACAGATGTGGGCAGCTGGTACCCGACTTTGTTCGGAACTGCTCTATATTATAATCAACAGACGGATTGAATTTACAGAAATTCAATTTTTCTTTTATTTGGTATGCTGAACCATCGTTCATTTTTTCTGTCATTGTCATCACTTCAGGACACTCTTTACAAACATGTACCGACTTTCACTTTCACTTTCACAGTTGAACGTACAGATCTAGAACCTAGATTGTAGTATAGATCCAGACATCTAGAATGTAATCTAAGTGACTGAAACCCTTCCGTCTTTTCACTGCCTCTGTGTGTGACTTAATCTAATCTATAGAATGCATTTGGGCAAACTTGATCGATCTAGATCTAAGTCAAGACTACATATATACTTAATGGTGTTCACCGACTTTTGGTGATGCCAGTGATGGGGATTCACTTTCAAATTTTTGGACACTGGCTCTCAGGTACTGGCAGTGATTTTATGACCTGGATCACTTATGCTCAATGCTTTCGCATTCAACCCGACAAAAACCGTCAAGCACGGCAATCCCGCTAAACATTTAGCCCGACAGAAACCGACAGGCGCCTTTCCCGTGCCCTTATGTTTATCCCGACAAAAACCGACAGCAGTTTCTCACTCTATTTAGAAGAGCCTCATTGGTCAACTAAATTACGTCTGTTGTCTAATAATAGAAGGAGATGAAAGTTGAGGTATCCGCGAAGCGTAAGTTCAAGTATCCGCGAAGCTTGAGTGACCTTTTGACCAAATAGCGTCGCTTTTGAATAGGTTATACATCTACCTTTGTGAAGAGGAACAATACGCCTAGCCCAGCTTTCCCAATCGCCTTTGTTATCGACTGATCTTGGAAACGAGCCTAGCAGTGACACTGAAAACGATCATGAATGTGATGTCAAAACTAAATTTAACAGAGAGTGTACTTTATTAGGCTTACATTTTAGAGAGAATGTAGGTGTGTGTGTGTGTGTCAGTGTGTGTTGTGAAGCCGGCCTGGGCAGGCCCGCTTCGGACAGCTGGACCGGAGGATGGGGATCGCTTCTCTAGGCAAATAGATCTAGATTTAGATATCTATACTTTTAATCTACCTTTGATATATTATATATATTCACATATAATAATAATGATTAGGCCAAAGATATACTTCCGTGTGTTTTATGCCTTTTGCAGGCAATATAAGTGTAGATCTAGATCTAGGCCTATTGTTTATTTTATGGAAAAAACTGAAAATCATCCGCAAGTTTTATTTTTCATTTCTGCCTCAGACATTTTGTTTTTCTACATGTTTTTATATGGAAACTGTTCATTTACTTGCTTGGGTAATCTTCAGATCATATATACTCAGGCATTGATCATCTAAACGGTCCTTACCATGAACAGTGTCATACTTCATTCACTTTTTTCCAATTGGCCAACACAAACAAGACACATTAAAGAAAATATGATTAGAAAGGAAAAAAACAACACTTGCAACTTCTAACCCATTCATTCCCCCATCTTCATACAGACTTTGAGACGTATTGAATGAAAAATAATGTAGCTGTAACCAATTTTTTTAGATCACTGTGAATCGGGTGACAGGAGGTTAAAATAATTTAAACACACAGGAAACTGAACGCACGGGCCAAGATGGCCGCCACTAAACGCTAGAGGGTTAACTTATATCTACATTAGATTTAGACATTAAAAAAACTTTTGGTCCGTATGAACAGACTATCAGAGGTAATAGATCTAAAATGTAGATCTATCTAGAATCCACATCTGCAAAATCTAGATCTAGATCTATCACTCAACCACTTATCACTAAAATCACCACCACCACCACTACCACTGTGACACAGTAGGGGCCACTATGCACTACCGTTTCCAAACACAAACTGTGACACAGTAAGGGGCTACTACAAACTACGACTACCCAACACAATCTGACACAGCAGGGGCCTACCTATGAGAAAATCCAGAAAGGGAAAGGCGACCACCACTGACGCGTTTGGCATAGGGTCTGGTTTTCATCTCATAATCTGACCAGTAGTCCAGCTTTTCATCCAAACGGTCTTCCAGGAACCATTTGAAGATCTCAGTGTTTAGAACCTGCATAATATAACCATTTGAAGATCTCAGTGTTTAGAACATGCATGATATCAGGAACCATTTGAAGATCTCAGTGTTTAGAACCTGCATAATAATTCCATTTGAAGATCTGAGTGTCTAGAACCTGCATAACATAACCATTTGAAGATCTCAGTGTTTAGAACCTGCATAATATCAGGAACCATTTGAAGATCTCAGTGTTTAGAACCTGCATAATATCAGAGAATATTTGAAGATCTCAGTGTTTAGAAACTGCATTATATTACCATTTGAAGATCTCAGTGTTTAGAACCTACATAATATAACCATTTGAAGATCTCAGTGTTTAGAACCTGCATAATATAACCATTTGAAGATCTCAGTGTTTAGAACCTGCATAATATAACCATTTGAAGATCTCACTGTTTAGAACCTGCATAATATAACCATTTGAAGATCTCAGTGTTAAGAACCTGCATAATATAACCATTTGAAGATCTCACTGTTTAGAACCTGCATAATATCAGGAACCATTTGAAGATCTCAGTGTTTAGAACCTGCCTAATATTACCATTTGAAGATCTCAGTGTTTAGAACGTGCATAATATAAACATTTGAAGATCTCAGTGTTTAGAACCTGCATAATATTATCATAATTATCTCAATTCCATGGGGACATACTTTTTTTTCTAACCTTAATTTTATAGAAAAAAAAATAAATCTTAATGCTCCTACCACACAAAGATATATGATACTTATTTGCCAGATAAGAAAATTTGTTGATATAATGTATGAAACACGTATGTATCAAATAAAATTATGCAAAAAATTATTAAATGAGTTGAAAACTAATAATAAAAAAAACCCTAAACAATCAGACACATTTGTATATTTTATCAAAAATTGCTGCCTAAACAGAAAGAGATAGCATGTTATCTATAGAAACAGGTGTTCCATACCCTCTCATAAAAAGGTTTGTCACTATTTGGAAGATCGTCCATAAATTGATGCCTGTTAAACCGACGCATGTCAATTCGTAGATATGACAGAACACCCCTGAAATAAAAAAAAAAAAAAAAATTGCTGTGCTCATTTTGATTTGAAAAATAAAAAGAACAAGAAAAGTAAGCAAGAAGAGAAATTTCACTTTGGCCAAAACTTTAGACATAAATGAACTGAGATGCTTTAAATAATTTGAGACAGTGTAATAATTTGAAGATGGAGGAGAAATGAATAATTATTGTTGGCATGAATGGATTAAAAAACCTGTAAAGTATTATAACAATCTTGGTAATGACTGAAACAAATGTTTTACGTTACAATACCACAATGAGTCTTCATCTTATTACATGAATATCACATCACCTCTCCTGTTCGCATGTGAGACATAGACCATCGATAGATAGAGCCAAAGAAGATAAGAGGCAATAGAAATTTGCTTCTACGGAAGGACATTAAAAATCTCGTGGATATCAAAAACAAAGGAAAAAGTTCTAAAAAACGACCAAAAGTCAGTTCGCATTTTGTCCTGAATGCCCAGCACTAACGGGAAGCCGGAGATCGAATTTGACGAAAACAATATAACAAACAGCACGTGCGCGAGAGAAAATAAAATAGCCGTAATTCGAAAAATACCGTCGAACCATCCGAGAATTATTCGCCTTTTGTCTATAATTTTCTTAATTTTCTTACGTGACGGGGTCAAAAACCCAGGATAATACAGACAAAACCGAGAAACCGTGATTTTATCAAAAAACCATGAGAATCCCGGGTTTCCCCGGGAGGGTTGAGAGGTCTGCGGTGATAATGATGATGATGATTTTTCAGTAACTGCTGGTTAACAGAATATGCTTGAGAGTTCATTTTTAATTTCTTCAAAATACAAAGTATGACTGCACTCAAATGTTAGAAACCTGAGATACATTTTGCTGTGCAGGAAGGCAGTGGAGGATAATCATTCCACATAGCCATTCGCTCTCAATGATGTGGGAACTGTTCATACTGTCCCATCCAACAACCCAAAACGCCCTAACCAGCTCCCACTCCCAAACTAAAACGAGAACTGGCACTGGTTGTATAACATTCTTGTGACTCGACAGATGAGAAATACATGGTGATGGTAAGGAGGAATATCGTCAGTGAAAATACCAAACTGTGTATATCTGGGAATCAAAAGTTTACAGAAGAAAGAGAAAACTGTATTAGATTAAATCAGCTTTTTGGGGCCACAGGCAGGAGCCCTGGACAACGCAGTTCAGGAACAGAATACAATGGATCTAGAGGACACAACCTTGATAAAACAACCTGGTATATGGAGCTAGTTAGCCATGGGAGGCGATCCATACAGAAATGTTAGTTGAAAGTGGTATGATGGAGAGAAAACAAGCTCAGGGGCTGCATCCTCCTCATTTTGATAAATGATAAAGCATTGAGAATTCTAACACTGCTGTACCTGAATAAATTGACTGTCATCTCCAAACAAGCAAATCCAATCTCTGTGTTGAACTGCAGACACTTTTTCATGCGAAACGATCGTTCCTTCTCAACATCATAGTAGAATGGTCTGCAATTCAGAAAAAGTTTCCAAGCTATCATCAACTATTTGAATCCACAGAATTCAACTCGTAGATTACAATATGTTTTGTCGGATCTGGGTTTCCACAAAAACTCTCCTTGATTTCAAATATTTATAATATTACGTATGACGTTCATAAACTTACAATTTTGATGTCTACAGTTACATAAACTAATACATTTTTGTTTTCGTTTTTTTTCCAGTTTGAAATTCCTACATGACCGGCTAGGTGGCGGCCTTATCCATGATGGCCCACACTGTACACCCCGCAGCAATGTAGCTGGCGTGTGTTGGGCTTTGGCAAAACAGTGTAACACATGTGCAGCGTTGCCTCAGACGCATCCATGGCGCAATGATTTTCTTTAAAACGGGTGCATCTGTGATCAGAGAAAGGGACACCCCCGACGCCCAGCTGTTTCGGAAGAAATTGTTGACAGGGTCAGACATGCTTTTGTTCACAGCCCCAAGAAGTCAACTTGTATATCTAGCCAAGAGTTACAAATTCAATGAAGACAAGTACAAAAGGTTTTATGCAAATGCTTGAGGTTTAACCCTTAGGGGGATTGTTATCATGGATGCTTCTAAACGAACGCAGCACACTTGTTAGACTGTTTGTTTAGCCCAACTCCAACACACACCAGATAGGTTGCTGTGGGGTGTATACCGTCATTGAAAAGACTGGCACCTAGCTGGTCATGTAGAAATTTCAAACTGGAAATAAAGGAAAACAAAAATTTATCACCTTATGTAATTATAGACACCAAAATTAAAAGGTTATAAACGTCATATGTCATATTATGAATATTTGAAATCAAAGAGTGTTTTTATGGCCACCCTGTATTTCATTGTGGTTGTAACCCTTTGTAAACTTCTAATCTCCTTTTCCTTTTATTTTTATAACAGTACAGCGCTTTGAGCTCTTGTTAGAGAAAAATGCGCCTTGTAAATAGTTATTGTTATTATTATTATTATTATTATCATTCTCTGTGGGGCCCATTGAAAGTGTCTAGATCCTTTGTATCCGATATTTCATTGCGTTTGTAATCTTTCTTGATAAGGTTATTGAAATTGTCTGAATCTATTGTGTGGCATGCATTTCATTGTGCTTCATTGAAGACGTAGTTTTACCTCTGCACATCAGCAAGCTCCAACTGGAATCGGGCCCTTTGACAGATCTTTCTAAAAATTTCTGCTGGTTCCAGGGGAATGTCTGGTATAAGAGATGAAAAGTTTACTACTTCATAATCATAAAGACCATTGTTGTTGACAGGTCGTCTGCTATGCTTTGAAGCTTGTGGGTTGACAGATACTGTGCCGTCGTCGATGTTGACAACTACAAGGCCTTCAACCTGCCAGGAAGAGGTAGTGGTAAGGGCAGAGATTATGGGTAAGCATTGAATTATCAAAATTAATCGTTAAAAATCAAATAGGTGTCATCATACACTGACCTGTTCAACGACGTCCAGGTGTTTAGAGTGACAGCCCATCATGAAGGTTCCGGGGGCCTCTAGAAGCTCCAGGGAGGACGTGCTCAGGATGGGAACGTAGGTGAATCGCCACTCAAACGGTAGAATGTAGTAGAGAAAACTCTGGCCAACAAAACGGATGGGAGACATGTCGTGATTTCAAATTCTTTTTTATAAGCATTCTGAAGATTTATACATTAACACAAGAAAACACATGATGATAAACTTTTGAAGTGATGTAAAGAACATTGAATTGAATGACAGAGGGTTTGTTTGTTTGTTTGTTTGTTTGTTTGTTACCGCCTATTTTTTTTTCAGTTCTTTTCCAAAACTAGTCTACAAGTTCACCAGGCTTGGGTATTTCATCAAACTCTTACATTTGCTTCAAATGTTGTGTTTTTAATAATGTGTTTTTAATGTTGATTTTATCTAGAGCTCTTCAAGTTTTCTGGGTTGCGGAGAAGAGAAATGATGGAACTTTCTAATGAACATAGAAGCAGATTTGTAAAACTGGTATAAACTCAACAAGCGACTAACATGCTGTCTCTTTTTTCCTAAAAGGATTCAAGTGCAAAGACATTAATTTTTTTTTAAGCAAATGATACGGAAGATGTGAGTTCAAAAAAAGAAAGCAAGAAATACCTCCATGATGATAG
>JBCJKF010672823.1:0-2500 GCA_039654545.1 Plocamopherus ceylonicus | reverse complement strand
AAAAACAAAAAACTGGAAACGAAAGATCTTATTTTTGGTTTTTAACTTTAACAAATTTTAGTAAACATTAAATTTACAATACAAATGCTTAAAAACAATCTTTTAGGTTCTAGTGATAACAAAGCTCACCGAATATTTGAGCTGTACTACATGCAGTTGTTTTCAAGTGCAGGATGAATGAAGGTTGAAAAACTTTAATAAATAAATATATTTTCCCATTTTTTGATAAGCATGACCATATATCTGAATAATATATTGGCAAATTGCAGTCAAAGACTTAAATTGTGCTCATGATGATATATTGGCTTAGAGTAGTCAAAGGGTTAAACATTACCAAGGACATTTGAAAATCTAGAGTCAAATTCTATTCAAACAGTTGATTTTGGTTGGCCAAACAAATGAGTCTTGACATGCTTCCAGAAAATGTGCGTCTGATTTAAAGGGTATTCATTTCTTTGCCCAACTGGCTTCCTCTTTCCTGAGTTGGTTTACTACTTTAAAAGTCTGTCTTTGAACTGTCTCAAACATTTTCATTTTGAAAAGAAATTCGTACAAAATATATTTATGGTTTTCATCATTAACTTATCATCACTTAAAGTGACACACACAAAAAAAAAAAAAAAAAAAAAAAAAAAGGGAAAAAAGATTTTTACAAAAGGCACGGGAAAAGGAAAGAAAAAAAATTAAAAGAAAAAATTTTAAAAAGCAGAGTCCAGCAAGGGAGATAACCTACTTACCACTGTGACATTCCCAGCTGGAGGCACTGGTGCCATGGTCATGGAAAAGGTGAAGTCTTTGAAAAACTGAAAGATCTCCTCGTAGTCTTTCTCTCCATGGCTTATCATGCTGGGGAAATAGAATGGGTTGGTGTGAATAGAATGGGTTGGTGGAAATAGAATGCGTTAATAGGAAATGTACTCCATACAACACTAAAAGGACAAATGCTATTTAAAACAATGTCATGGACATGATTCATTGCCTGTCCTTTCAATTTGATTTGTTTTTACTTTTTGGGGCACTGTGCTGATGGTTATAAGAAAATTCCTACAAGGTCACTGACAAGAGGAAGGCCCTTGAACATCAACATATTTTAGAAGAATCCAGAGAGATTGTTGTGAGGATGTGAAGGAGTTTGAAAATGGAAAGGGAAGATTGGAGAAGGGTAGACAAAAGATTAGGAGGAGGAGGAGGAGGAGAAGAGATGAAGGAGGAGGAGGAGGAGGAGAAGAGATGAAGGAGGAGGAGGAGGAGACGAGATGAAGGAGGAGGAGGAGGAGGAGGAGAAGGGATGAAGGAGGAGGAGGAGGAGAAGAGATGAAGGAGGAGGAGGAGGAGAGATGAAGGAGGAGGGGACGAGACGGAGGAGGAGGAGGAGGTGGAGGAGAAGAGATGAAGGAGGAGGGAAAGGAGGAGAAGGAGAAGAGATGAAGTAGGAGGAGAAGTAGAGGAAAACCAAGTAGATGAAGGTTGGTTGCGTTAATTGGTTATCTGTTGTTTTGTTTTTGTTTGTTTTACTTTAGCTCTTTTAATCCAAGCATTGCCCCAACAGACATTCTTCCCGTCCTGGGGTAGCCTCACGGAAACAGCTTACACGAAACTATAAATATAGGTTCTTTATGTCCAAATCGGCACTAAAATTAGTCAATGGCAGATGAGAAAACAAAAGGAACTCTTTATAAAGAAGATCTGTGCAAAGCCAGGGTTTCATATTTTTATTAATACCGGTAAAGTAATGGTAGGGCGTCAGACAGTTTCAAATCCCTATTACTTTGTTTGTTTTTTGGTTTGTTTGAGGTATAGCCCAGTACATCCAAAGAGGACGATCTCAGGGCTTTCTATTTGGGGTAATCAGAAGGCAGGATTGTTCTTATTATTTACGATAAAAATATGATTACAATGAAAAGTTGTATAGGTTTCTTTTTAAAATATTGGAATATTTACAGCTTGCTATTATACTATTATAATGAGAACACTCATAGCCCAGACGAGTAGTCGTTACAAGAATGCTTGTAGCCAGCATAGAGAGAGGTAAGCACACACTTCACTTCAAAAGAAAAACGTGGTTTGACTGGTTGTCGACCAAGAGGCAATTATCTGCATGAACACATTTTAACCCTTTGATCACAAGACAGTAGTTACCGTCTAATAGGATGGTCGCCCAAAAGCAGCCAAAACGTCCAATAAGGCGAAATGTCGGGTTGGGCAAAGTGTCCAGTTAGCCAAAATGGCCGGCCGAGAGGGGCAATAGTCCATGGTTGGACAATGATCACTCTATCAAAGGAGTTGTATTCCATAGATAGAGGGGAGTTACATTCCGATATCAAAATATCCTGACGAACAAACAAAACACCGGGGCTCTGGCAGACGACCAAGCAAAACGAAAAAGAGAATCACTGTCTCATTGTGCTGACCAATAAAAGGGAGGCCGTTTTATTACGTAGGCTTGGTCCAACATACAACATGTCTGACCAATAAGAGGGATGGCCGTTTTATTACGTAG
>JBCJKF010672713.1:0-12259 GCA_039654545.1 Plocamopherus ceylonicus | reverse complement strand
ATTATGATGAGGCAGTTGAGAGATAAGGTTTGAGAGTTAGCCTTCATTATGAATTTACAAATCACGGCATGAGAATGAGAATGTCAGGACGAATCACCAAGATAAAGATACACCTGACTGTAAACTGTAAAGTGAACGCCCAAGAAAAGCAGGGGGCCTTCTTTGATTAATTATGAACAAGGGGTGAGGGTACACCAAGGGCCTAAACCCTAACTAGAAACAACAACAACAACAAAAATGTAGCAATTGCAATGTAGCCTACTGGACTGGAGTGATATGAAAAGACACAGCAGGGGGGAGGGAGGTCGGGGATCAAACCAAAAACTTAAAACAGATCTCACAAAGTCTAAAGAACTGCATGTACATGTATACAGTTGCCTACATTGTAGTTGTAGCGCGGGTTGCAGAGCAGTACAATACTAGTACAATAACTTAGTCTTTCTTAATTGAAAAAGAAAACTAAATTACATCATAGTGCATGTATCACACTGCACTTGCAATAAATGCGACTGTAGAGAAACCCCTTAACAACGACATCGGATATATCGACATCCTTACCTGGTGACTTCCACTTACCCCGACGTGAAATCAAACTACGGTAAGTCTCTAAGGCTCGTATAATTTGTCTCTTTTTTTTTTTCTTTCTTTTTTTTTTTTTTTGGTCTCTTTTTTAAATTTATTTATGAGAAATGTTGTATGAAATGTGTGTGGGTAATATCAACATGAAAATTGAATTTGACGATCCTGCGTAGGCCTAAATACTTGTATTGACATTTCGAAGTCCAAAAGTCGACGATACAATGTATTCATGCACGGTAATCAAATTAAAAATAGCAATCCAATGAAAATCTTGCTTTCTAAACTTTCTTACAAATAATAACGTACCGTACGATTTATTACTATTAGGGCCTATTTTTCATGATCCGTATAATGCATCCGTACGAAAGCAGTCCGAAAACGTGAGCAAATCGCTCAACTCATAATTGCTGTAAACATTTCCAAGATATCCGACAACCAAACGTTAGCAGTACAGTGAGTTCAAAAATTGGATCATGTCGCGAAAAGAACCCAGAATACGTAGGATACGTCTTTTTGGGTGGTATTCACGAGAAGGCGACGGTAGGGGCCCTTAAAGTGAAAGTTCAGTCAACAAGCTAGAACCACCCACCTCTAAAATTAAAAACGAGCCTCGCCGTGCTTTTACTTTTACATTTATCAGGGTACCGTACTGCATGACTACATGTCTATGGTGATTGGCATGACTCGATTTTCATTGAGAGTGAAAGGCTGTGAAATCGTCTTTCCGGGTGATCTCCCTTTATTTAGAATCCACTACCGGTAACCGGTAGGCTACCACATGCACTAAGATCTACATTCATCTAGTCCATGATCTATCACTACCATTCTACCATGTAGGTACTGTATACAATATTGATCAGGTACATGTTTATTTTTTTTCTTTTTATGGCGACATAATATCGGCCGTCCAGACTATCGTTATAATTATAAGCGGGCTGCATTGTATTTGTCTAAGTCGAGAAGGTTACACGTTAGTACGGCAATAGAAATAATGCTCGTTCCACAGAATAGATCTACATGTACTAGGGACCCAGTGATAGTGACAGAGGTAGGGGGTGGTGGGGGGGGGGGGTGAGAGAAAGGATGATGGCATTGGAACCTACGAGTACTGGTACTATTAGAACTATGACAATGACGCCGATGATGATGATGATGATGATGATGATGACGAAGACGACAACGATAATGATGATGATGATGATGATGATGATGATGATGATGATGATGATGATGATGATGATGATTGGTCGACAAGAAAACAAGGATGAGGACGAAGTGAAGTGAATTGAGGTGAAGGTATTCGGTAGCTAAGGCCAGATTGATGCTGTAGACCCCGTGCGTGTCTGAAGTCAAGAAGAGCTGTAGAGTAGCCGCCCTTGCCAAAGCCTGGTCTGCGACGAGTCGGCACCCATTTGGTGCGATGGCATTAGCCACGGTAGTCAAAGCCACCTACCTCTCCACCCATTTGGTGGACTAGCTCACGTGGACACATGATGATACACACTAAACTTACCGTCCCACACACTATAGACACACCACGAAAACCAAAAAAAAAAAAA
Source organism: Plocamopherus ceylonicus (assembly GCA_039654545.1). Lineage (NCBI taxonomy): Eukaryota > Metazoa > Mollusca > Gastropoda > Nudibranchia > Polyceridae > Plocamopherus > Plocamopherus ceylonicus. Next base: position 10,121 of record JBCJKF010672713.1, on the reverse strand, counting down.
AAAGACAAGAAATTGAAAAAAAAAAAAAAAAAGAAAACAAAAAAGCGACGAGGTAACGGGACAAACAGTGAAATACACATACTACAAATAATACAAGATAAGCATTACATCCACCCACCCTCCCTCTCATCAAAGAGGTTGAGGCAACCAACAGCCGAGCTGCGTTCATCTATTGCTGGTATCTAGTAACGGTGAACATATGAAGCCGGTGAGAAAAGGGCCAAACGGAAACGGATGTAAGGGCTGCACAAGTTTGCACGGTACAATAGATTGTAAACTAAAAGTCTAAAAATTTGATAGTTTTCACAAGCGTTAAATACATGTACATGACGTAGGTAAGATAAGTTTAGTGTATATAGTGATAGTAATCATGATACAAATGAGAGCTTCCTTCATTACAGAGAAGCAAAGCAAAACAAAATAGGAATTCTTCGTAGAGCAAAAAGCCAATAGATCAAATCGCACAAGACATGTCAGCTACTTCAACCTTTTGATGAATGTGTTTCCATGGCAACAAATACAACACAACACTTATAATATCTACTATGCACATTCAAAAAGAAAAAAAAAGAGAAAGGGAGAGGGGGGTAAGAGATGTAGGATATAAATATATATATATATATTATATACATATATCTACAAAAACGGTACTTAAAGTCAACATGAAATATAATTGTGTGTGTTTGAGTTTGAGGTTAGTCTGGCTTTGAGTTACTTTCAGTATGTAAGAGCATTATAAGTCCAAGAACTAACAAAAATCCCAACTGTTAACATCCCTACCCTAATTATCACCACACCCTACTCTCTCATAGCCAAAGGTAAAAAAAAAAAATGTTTTTAAATACCAGTAATCTAAAAAATATAATGCAAACTACACTTTCAACTATCCTTATTAGACTATTTTCACGTTTTAACAACTGTAACGATTTAGCATTTGGAAATCGAGGGAGGACTTCTATGGATTTATCGAGAGGCATCGAATATTGTCATATATATACCGGCACATTGTGTTTACTATTTCAATTGCTCATAAACAAAGCTACTGAAAAGGAGAATGGAAAGAAGAAGAGAAATAATATAAATTACAACCCTCAGAAATATCTAGCTGGAAAGTAAAATCAAGGCTAAAATACAACTTAAGTAAAGGCAATGATTCAAGTTCAAGTAACAAAACCAATGCAAAATAAAACAACAAAACATTTTACCAAAGTTAAAAAAAAAAAAAGAAAAAGAAATTCCTGGAGATCTACATAATTATCCAAACCGTTCATTCCAATTCCAACTCAACACCCACACTTCGGCAAGAATAGCAAGCCCTCTGTCACCCGTCCCCGATATTGCCCCCAAGAAAAAAAAGGAAAGAAAAAAGGGAGGAAAAAAAACAAACCCCACTCTAGGGAGGACAACCGTATGTAAAGTGACAAAAACTTGAAAATATGTCCTCTATCAAAAGAAAATGGGGGGTGTTAAATATCGACGGTCTTCACATCACACTTCTATAGCCTACATATCTATACGCAAGGAGGCATCTTCAGAGGTTTAATGGGCCGACCATCCATAAGGGGAAAAGTACAGGGTACAGTGTTGCTGATCCTAGGAAAAATTGAACGGAGGTAGATTAAAGAAAGAGAAGTAACGAAGTCAGGGAGAAAAAGAGAAAGTGAAAAAGGAAACAGAAGTAAAGGAAAAGAGCGAGAGAGAAAAAAATCAAAGGCCTGTCAATGAAATGAAAAGATGTGACCACTTATAAAAATAAATCTGTTGTTATCAGCATATCATTATCATCATGGAGGTTGGCAGGTTAGCGCACAATGCTTCATCATATTCCCTACAAGACAAGAAAAAAAAGTTCTTGCTTCATGTTATTTGCAAAGTTTAAAAATCTTTCTTTTTTTACCAAAACAAATGTATACTTTTGAGCCATTCAGTGACTAGCATAACATTGAACTCAACAAGACATTAAAAAAAAAAAAAAGTATTCATTTGCAATACCAAAATACAAACTAAAATTTCTAAATATTAAAAAAATAATCTCTGTACATTCTGTAGAAGCTTTAAAAAACTGATTACAAGTAAAACAATGTCTTATCCCCACAATTACCATTCATTACACTCCCTCCCCCCCCTTCCGCCATCCTTTCAAGCCCTGAGAAAAAAAAATGGAGATGAAAAAGGAAGACGAGAAGAAGAGGAAGAAGAAGACGATCAAGAGCAAAAACAAGAACAGAGAGGAGGGGCGGGAAAACAAAGTGGGAGATAAGCAGCGCAGAAGATGGACAGAAAAAAAAAGAATCTTGCTCCAATGTTTAAAACAACACCAAGCAAATGCGGAGCATGGTAAAATATACAAAGTATAAATATTATATTCCCATACAATTTTTAAAATCAATACTTGATAGATGTGGAAAATGCATTCAAACAAAATCACATTTTTCCTCCTATTTGCAGCCATCATATGAAATTGCACTAACGCTGATTTATCTGAGCATGACAATAGTAGGCGGCGATTGTGTAATTGTAATGGAAACAATAGCAACCACACATGAGAATTGATAATGACATATATAAGAAGCATCGAAAAAAAAAATAGTAACATTGTCAGAAGCTGAACTGATGCATTATATGTGAGAGTGAAGCTGGCCAACTGCACAATGGGACTTATATGGCGAAATTAATACACAAAATTTCAAACTTGTGATTTGAGCAGAATCCTTTTCAACATGGAAAGAGCCTTAAACTAAAACTCAAGACTTTTTCTTCAAAGAAGAAAATAAAATTAAAGAAAGAAAAAAAGACCCCCAAAGATGATGAAAAGTGTTTTAAAATTATATTAACCGAATGACTTCGTAAAGCTGGTTAATTTCCTTTGGGTTTTCTTTTTATGCATACGATTCAAAACTAAAATATAGCAACCTTTTGTGAAAAATATCAGCTCTACGAATCAATTACCATAATAACAATATGATTATAGTAACCATGGTGAGAGGCTTGACTGTGGATGCTGATTTACTACAACCATGTAGAGGATCACATCACGCGGATAAGTTACAATAACACAAATGCAATTCAATTCATCAAGTAACAATGCGCGGACCAAGAGAATTTGGCAATATTTCAAACAACTTCTCCCATTAAGCACTTGATTTTTTAAAAAAAGGGTGACATAACATCCAACAGGAACAGTTCATCTGGTGACTGTCACTGCACATCTCCATCATAGTTAATTTACAGGCCCAATTTATCCCTACACACTGCAAATTATAAAAGATAAGCGATGGCAACTCATGATAATCATACAAAAAAATAGCAATAATAATTATAAGAATACAGTAACAATAATGCTGCCCTTAATTGGCTTCCGCCTCTTCTTCAATTTTGTCAGTGGGCGGAGCCTCGGAAACCGGCTCTGCCTCTGCCTCTGTCTCCACCACGGGATCACACTCACTCTCAATGTCGGGGACAGAGGAGGATTCTACTGTTAATGCTGGGACATTTGTTGTGGCAGGGACAGCACCAGTCTCGCCCTCTGGCTGAGTTCTATTCACATTCTCTTCTTTTGGCTCCTCGCCCATGGGCAACACTGGATCAGAAACCGTTGGCTCTTGGCTCTGATTTGACGGGTTCTCTTCTGCATCAGGAGCCGAGACAGGGGCGTCTGACCACCTGCTCGGTCTGCCGGATGAGCGATTTGACATTTTCGTCTGTTCCTCGCGAGCCTGAGTTTGACTTTCATTGACTGGGGCGTTTCGGGCAGGGTTATCACCAAGATTACTCTGCCTTTCATCAACGTCTTTGGGCATGACCCGCTCATCCTTATCACCCGCAACTTTGCGTTCGTCTATGTCTAGTTTGTGGAGGACCCGTTCATCCTTGTCCTCGTCAAAAAATGCTGGTAGTGGGGGTCTAAGCGGAGCACCAAACCTGTTCCCAAAGGATGGCCTCTCAAAATTGCCAAAAGCTGGACCTAGCAGAGAGCGCGGCCCCCCAAAACGGTTGAAGCCACCTGAGCCCTGGGCTCCGGGTCTGAGGCCAAGCAATCCCGGGCCGCCTCTGGGGCGAATTGTCATGGGAGAGAACCCTCTACCCAAAATGGGGGCGCCAGAGGACTGGCCACCTCCCTGGACTTGCATGAGAGGAATGGGACCCCCAGCGCGGGAGCTAGGCAGGCCTAAGGGCGAGTCACTCTTAGGGGCCATGGAAACGGGGGGAAGGTCAGGACTCGGCGACCGGGCGGGACTGGAGCGTCCGCCAGTGCTGAGAGGAACGCTGACAGTGACCCCTGGAACAACCACCGAGCCGTTCACACTGGCAGGGACTGTCAGCCCCGCACCCGAAGACGGCGTCATAAGCCGTTGAGATGGACCGCCTGGTACCATTCCTGAACGGATGCCCATGTTTGGCAAAGGTATGCGCATGCCGGCTCTAGCCATGCCCTGCGCGAGAGCAAGACTGGCAGCTGCGGCAGCCGCTCCCGGCCCACCGGGCATGGCCAGCATGGGCGGCTGCTGCGCACGTTGCATCATTCGCAAGGACAGCATGCCTGCGTTGGGGCTCTGGGCCCTGGAAATTGTGGCCAGCATCTGATTGGGTGGCCCCTGCATCAAAGAGGGCCCACGCGGCCGCAGGGGGCTGCCCAAAGACGAGAGATTACCCATTCCTGGCGGGAGGTGGGGAAGGAGGCGCTCATCAGAATCCATGGGCTCCTCATCGGGCTCTTCATCCTCTGCGTTCACTTCGTCATCTGGAGGCCACTCCTTGGGCTCCGCTGCCCGCATGTCGCTGTCCCCCATGTTATCAGGAGTCCTATCGTTGCCACTATTGAAAAACGGAGGGCGCATGCCTGACTGCATGGGCGGGAATCGGGGGAATGGAGGGAAAGGCCTGTTCACGTTGGGGTTGTTCATTTGCATCTGTCTCAGGATGTCCATTCTTGGCAGGTTGCTCAACGGGTTTCTGGGCATCTGGTTCATGGGACTTCCTGTCATCTGCTGTCCACCCATCTGGTTTCCGCGTATTGGGCTGTCTGGAACTTGAGATCGGTTCATCATGCCTCCTCCAAGGGAACCCTGAATGATAGAAAAAAAATAATACTAAGCAAATGTGGACATTGGTTCATGTTCCTATTCCTACTGGTGGCAGAGATACTGTCAAAGGTATCAAGTATCAAACCATTCCCCTATTTTTTGTCTATTTGAACACTTACAAGTATTTAGGTCTATATATCTTAATATCATCAGTTCATACAAAAAAAGTACTCTGAATAAGCAAAATTCAAATGCCTTGGACCAATCATAACAGAGGAAGATGGCAGTTCCGCCACAGGAATTCATAGTATAACAAAGACTTAAGACTCAACAGTCCACAAAGACAAAAGTACATAGACATGGGAAAGCCCTGCAGAACCATTTAAAAACCAACACTAAGGTATGAAAAGACTGCATGAGGAACTGTCTAGAGGGCTACCAACATTTGAAAATTGAAAATCTCCCATAACTAGTGACATAATCTTAGCCTAACAGAGAGAGAAGACTACACAAGACACAAAACTCGGCACTCTGCCTCCGCTAATCCCAGACTTGTGTTCATAAAATCGTGCAATGCTTCAAAAAATTAAATTTTCCTTTCACATATATATATCTTTTTCTTTAGACTTTTTCTTTAATTTGCAAAAGTCAAAAAACTGTCGCCAGTCCTGTGTCTACTAGTAAAAATTGAAGAAAATAAACCATAACCAGTGACCCAACAGAGTGAAATATCAAAATAGCAGGAGCCCCCATAGCCAAGTTGAAGTCACACTGACATGGCCAGTGGCTCAAGCAACATTATCCGTGTCAGAGTTTGGTGAGATTACATCTGCAGTGGGTCCTGTTATAAAGCACTTTGGTCTCTTAGCACCAGTTCTAGAAATGGGGACACCAGGGCTCTCTCTGCACAATGGCGACAGGCAAAGGCCAAATGTTACTTGGGTTAGATTGTATTAATGATTAATGTGATCATTGCATTATGTGTATAGATATATGTGTATGCATTTTCTGTGTGACGTATTATGTTTGCTTGCATGAACAATTTTCATATGGATCAATAAGGTATAGTACCAGTACTTAAATTGATATTATCATTTTTTTACTTTATAAGCAACAAATGTAGAGACTGAAGGAGAAAACAGATGATTTGGATAGAGGAGACAAAGCCCACTTTTGCTAATTCTTTTTTTTTTCTTTTTTAAACAAATTTTAAGCGAAGTCTCGTAAATATTGGTACCGATACAAGACAAGATACAAGAAAACTAAATATGTTCTCAATTTCAATGCTCGCCAAAAACATCTTCACACCAACTCTGCATTTTAGAGAATACTTTGGGCAAAGAAGAAGTAGCCTTTATATAAAAAATAAATATGTGCGTGTCCACCTCTACATAGAGAATACAGAGCCTGCAGTTGAGTACAATTCTGGCACCATCATCAGCCAGGCCTATTGCAGTACTGAGTAAACTAAAATGTACTGTAAACTGTAGTTTCCCTTGTTCCCCTTCAAATCAACTCCAATCTCCTATATGTCAACTTTCTCTTAAAGAAATCTGTTCAATAAGAGCGAATAGGGGTGTGGCATTTATTTAAGATCAGTATGTTCTCACAATAGGCAAGGTAAAAATTCTACAAAAATTAAAGACGCGGGCAACTGATACCTGACTTAGTTGGAAACTGCTCTTTATTTTAATCTACAGATGGATTGAATTCACAATTTTTAAAATGGTTTTTTCATGCAAAACTAGATCCATCATTTGTCTGTTATCAATTCCGGGGCATTGTTTATGCATTACGAATCTACCGCCAGCTTTCATATTCATTGCTTCAGTTCATGGAGTATGGATGCTTCTGAAGCTTTGGTTTAAAGTCAATTTAAAAACAATCGGATACTTAGACGTTTTGGACATTGAACATGATTTAGTGGTAAGCTTAATGCCCAACGTAGATCTAGATGCAGAGATAAATCTAGATTAGAAATCTTAATTGACCGAATTAGATCCAGATCTAGATCAAAATCTAGATTCTAGGTTCCATTTTAGATTGAGGTTAGATCTAAATCTATACCAAGTTCTATTATAGGCTAATCTGTACCATTTTGCACCATGGGAAAAGAAGTGGGTAGGGGGCTAGAGAGTCTCAAATGCAAATAAGTAATAAATCTTAAATTAGAATGTAGGGTTCATTATAGCAAGGGTCTCAAATCCATATTCTCAAAAAGGAGGAACTTCATGCTGTCTTCACTTTGATTCCGATATGGCGTACGCGGCACGTGCAGAGATTCAAATTCACATCAAACATTAATTATTATAAGTAGTTTACATACATTATATGTTAAACATATAAAACACAAAGTCTGTCATTTCATAAAGATCTAGACCTAAAAACAAATAAAGACCATGTAATGACATATAGGCATGCATAGTTACCAATGTAACTGACTTCATATTTCCCATATAATATATTCAGATTGTCGAATAAACTTGACTCTCAACCAACGTAAAGAAGATCTACTCCAACACTAATACATTCTAATTATATCAAAATTTCGATATTTCCGATTCAAGAATAATTCACAATCACAAATCTATCAACATTGATGGACTGTCAGTCGGCAGACCTTGATCTAGATCTAAGCTTCGAACGAAATTTGGAAATCGCACGGCGTTCAAAGAAGTATTGAAAATATCGGATATATCTTTTCCCAAAAGACATTTGATACTCATGAACACCTGCAAATACTTCAGTAAAGATGGGTTTTGATTCCAGATACTTGTTCTAATGTTCTATATTATGATTAAATGTGTACTTTCGATTTCTCACAACGCTCGAGCATGTCATACTTCAATAATTGTTTCGAATGTAGCAGAATGTGGCTGCCGCTTGGAATGCCAGAAAAGTGTCTTCTGCTAACGGACCCAACAGCCTAGACTTGAAATAGAGGAAATCCGCTAAATGGCAGAAATTTTAGACCCCTGTTATAGTCATGTTGCAGCAAGTGTGGTTAACTTGGTGTCTCATTGGTGTTTTAACAAATTATTATGTGTAGCTTGATTCGTAAGTCCCAATTCATAGAGTGGGCTACCTTACTAGTACAGTAGACGCCGTCTAAGTGCACGCTTCGGCCAAGTGCACACTTTCCTGCTCTGACCGAATTTTCCCTATATAAAAAAACTCTATCATCAAGTGCACGGTTCCTCTGTCTCACTTCACCTAAGTGCACGCTAGCATTTCTCCACCAGAAGTGCAATGATTGTAAATAATCGGCCTAGTAAAGACTTAACACGCCATTCATGGCATGAGAGACCGAGCACTGGCAGTGTGATTCCATACTGGTCCGAATGTGATCAAAGCCAATATAACAAAGAGGACACAAACCATGTTTCACACCACCAAGTGTCACAAAAACCAAGACTCCCTTCACTCGGCTAGTTTTCTCGACTGCCAATCACATACTCGCCTGACAGCAATGTGAGGCCCAGGCAGGTAGCGTAGATCTAGTGCCCTGGTGGCCCTCATTATTTCATTTACGTAATCATTTCAGTGGGATGCGGCCATAATGTGAAAGTGAAAACGGAATGTAACCCCGCCTTCACCCCCCCCCACAACCTTACTTCCTCTCTTTCCTTGTCTTTAATTGGTTGGTTTGTCAGCTTTATATTATTATGATCGATTCCAAGTCCAAGCATGGCGTGAGAGACTGGGCGGGGCCAGCACGGTATAGCACGTTGTCTAAGCATTCGATTAAAATCAAGGGATGTTACTCTAATAACTCCATCCATAGGGTAAAATCGGGTGACATGCTGGCTGCCACCTAAGTGCACGCTTCGGACAAGTGCACGCTCAAGCCTGCTCCCAACCACCATGCACTTACCCGGCGTCTACTGTATTACATGAGTGGAAAAGTGACACAATGAACCAAAAGCGAGACTCACCATATCATTATCCGGCCTTGACTGAAGACCTTGCATGCCTGGCCGCCCCCCGCTTCCGAGACTGCCGAGTGACGACAGCCCCGGGGGTCCATTGTTCATTCCTGGGGGTCCGCTGTTCATTCCTGGGGGTCCACTGTTCATGCCTGGAGGCCCATTGTTCATGCCAGGGCCGTTGTTCATGCCTGGACCATTGTTCATACCAGATTGAGCACCGTCCCTGTTAGAAGGCCCACCACTCATGTTGGGAGGCCCTGTGTTCATACCCATGGGCCCTGACATTCGCATGTTCATTCCAGGCGGCCCACTCATCATGCCCATGGGAGGCATCATGTTCATCTGGCCTGTGAATTGAAGAAAAAAATCATGAAAAGAGGGCAGGAAAAACACAACAATAAAAAAGGCCTAAGATATACAAAAAATATAAAAATATTAGAAAAAAATTAATGATCACAACATAACCTTCAGATATAATATACTGATCATATAAAATTTTAGACCTAAAGCAACCAACACAACAGAACTATCACATCATTGAAACATTACATGGATTTTTCAATGAATACTTAAACAACTTTTATGCTACACATTGATATGAGACAAGTAAGTAAGAAGTAAAGAACTAACTGATGAATCTGTTTCGTCCCGTGTATCTTCGATTTGAGGAGGGGAAAAAAGGAATCCCGACTAAATAAGAAAGAAAAAAGAAGAAGAAGAAAGTAATAAAAACACGGATGCTGTTTCTACACACCTGGCATCCCCGGGAAGTTGGGGGGTCTTGGCATGTTCATCATTTGCGGCTGTTGAGGTTGTTGTGGTGGGGGTTGATTGAGCTGGCCCATGCTGTCACTCTTGCCGCCCCTCATGGACTCCTCCGATTGCGACTGGTCTGGGTCGTCGTCCTCACCGCTCTTCATGCCTGTCAACAGAAGCGCATTGTTTTAGACCTCTCGTATCGAATAGAGGCAATCTCATGCATTTAGTAACAGTGTCACTGCAATTAATCGTTGGTTTTGATCACAGTTTCAAAGTGGTTTTTGTTTCACAGATTACATCATTCAACAATTAAGAAATATATGTCAACACTCCTCTATGGTTGTGAAACTTGGACTTTGGACAGCAGAGAACACAGTCGATTGCAGGCAACTGAAATGAAATACCTAAG
>JBCJKF010672602.1:0-12260 GCA_039654545.1 Plocamopherus ceylonicus | reverse complement strand
TATATATATATTGTTTATATTACCGCAATCATGCTTCAGGGTTTGAAACGGAGAGGGGGAAGGGGGTGTCTAAATTGTCCAGTTTACATCAATATGTCCATCTTGTTATCTCTTGACCTCATGGAGCAGCATTAAAGTTTAAAATTCTGCTATCCTGAGTTGTTAATGTTAATATGAGGCAGAGTTGTTAATCTTAACATGATACAAAAATTTCAAATTCTCTTGGCTAATTCTGGTCAATACAATTGCTGTGATAAATAATCCAAAAAGATTAGAACCACGATTGATCTACAGTAGACCATAAATATCATGAGACATCTTTATCAAGGAAATAATCTGAGAAATATAAAGCAGATTGTCTATACTGGACATATCCACTGCATCAAGCTCTGCACAATATACAATAAGGATTCTCAATATGTCTCCTAAAAATATATTAAAAAATCCCATCTCAACTCCTAAGGAGACAAGATAGAATCATCCATTGCATTACAAGATAAGATAGGATAAGATGAGATGAGATAGAAGAGACGACATGAGACGAGTCGAGACGAGATGAGTTCAGATAAAACTTAATTAATCTTTCAAGGAAATTTGGTTGATTAACAAGCCATGTTCATCGTATCTCCCTTTGTATTGTTAACAATTTACATGACCTTTCACCAATTTGGCCTTCATCCTAGGCATTTGAGTGTTTTCCAGGGAAAAATACATTAATTCACATTTGTAAAACCGAGCTATAGCTGTGACATTATTATTATAACTACTAATTATTATAGTGGGAATAACAATAGCACCAAATCATATAAGCACCAATTGTATGTTACAAAGCCATTCCTTCAACTCATTGAAAACGCGCCAGTGGGTCTTGCTGAACCACTTATACGCACATTCTTCACTTATTTTCAATCAGCCATAACTTTTCTATCAGTGGTGATAAAGACAAATGTTTTGATGTTTTTGTTTTGTTTTTGTTTTTTGTTTTGTTTTTTTTGTCTTGGTTTTTTTTTGTTTTTTTTGTTTGTTTTTTTTATGTTATAGAAGAATATTTCTGCTATCAAATGATCTAATTACTTTTCAAAACCATGATACATGAAGTCTATATTTTCATGATGTGAAAAAGTGTGTGCCGATGCACCTCCAGCAAAATTGTGCCGAAGCATCTTCAATGAGTTAAGATATGGCGTGCAGGATAGAGTATAAAATTATCTGCAGAGGGAATTGATAAAGCATGGCAATCACTGCAGCACAACTTAGGTATAGGCCTATATGTACAACTTTATCAACATCATGAATGTGTATACATCAGGAATGGGATCCTTCTAAAAGAAAATTTTTCTGACAGTGTGTACAACACAATAATTTGGTGAAGACAAAAAAAAGTTCATATTCTAAACAAAAAACATGACCAAATGCTTCATGGTATAATTTTTTTCTTTACTGTTTTGTTGTTGTTGTTGTTTTTGTTTATATTTTTCCAATTGGACTTTAAAAAATCTGAACAAAAATTTTTGGCCCGGACAATCCAAGCATATCTTCACCTGAAGTGGGTGTTTAAGGGGTGGAAAATTAGGGGGGCGGGGGGTGGGGGGGGGAGATATTTATGGACAGGTAGCAATAATATATTCACACAAAGTGGATGTTGTCTGGGGGAATGGAAATTGGGGAAGCATCAACAGATAAATTCTCATACATTGTCCCAAAGTGTTTGGTTTGCGGAATGGAAAATGGGAAAGCATAAATGAGTCGGTCTACATATACATATTTTTACATATTTACCGAAAAAGAGCTTTTTTTTTCTTTTTTTTTTTGGGGGGGGGGGGATATGAGCAAGAATCAACAGGTAGGTTGCTGTTTAAATATTTAGCTTTGCAGAAGAAGCGACAAAGGTATTCTAAGTCTACTGATATTTTTTTGCTAAAACTTCGAACAAATGCCATGCCTCACAAGTTCCTAATCGGGAAATTATTCAGAGAAGGCAAGTCAAATTGTACATAACACTGGTGGCTTCAGCCAGCCACACACTTGAAGCAGACAGAAAGTTGAATCCAGGCCGTAAATATTGATACAGCGAAGAAAAAGAGGTTAGTCTGTTCCGCCTTGTCATAAGTAGGATCTGGTTATTGGATCTGGTTATTTCCAAGCTAATTAAAGCATAATATTGAAGGACCATATCCAAAGTCATGGATGATTAAAGTACATCACAGATCTCGTTCTTGAAATAATTAATAGGCCGAAGGCAATACATAAGTAACGACACATAAAATAAAAAATAAATAAAACTGTCATTTACCTCTTCCCCCTGTATTTTTTTTCCATGAGGAAAAGTACCATACAAAGACCTATTATCATCATCAATTTGGCCAGTACAGCTATCATTAAGGTACGTGAGGGAAACTTTTCCACGCATTTTGATCAGTGTTGTATGTGAACAATTCTGCTCAACTGCCTGATTCGGCATTTATGTAGTTCTGCAACAAGGATTTGGCCTTGAGAATACTGAATCCATGACCTTCGGAGTTTGAATGCTGCAAACTTTCTCTTTCCTCACAGCCAACTTGTGGCTAGTACTGGTTACTCTTTCACTTTATTTCTCTATCCCTCTTTTCGCCACCCATCTCCCATCACCCCAAAGGTTATCTCCTCCCTCTCACCTCTTCTGTGAAGGAGATATTGTATGTCTTTGGTTTTACAATGAATCATAAAGAAGATGATGATGATGATGATTATGTAAAGTACTATGTAAGGTACACAAAAAAAAAAGAAGAAGAAGAAGAAAAAAAAACCAAGCATACATATGGGCTAGATTCATCTTGGACAATTTACAAGGATTGTTAGGAATAATTCAAGATCATACCATAAGCTCATAAATGAACTTGGCATTTTTGGGGGGGAAAACCCCCATCATACAACTGTTTCATACATTTCTTCTTTTTTTTTAATGATTCTAAAATTGACTTCACAATGTGGTTTTTCTTTTACAAAATAGAGTATTCTTATACAATGACATTTTCAATATTGATTTTCATGCTTTTTCACATAAAAAACAACTTTTGTCCCCATATCTTTTGAAAGAAAAATCACCTTTGTCTTAAAATTATTAAAAGCTAGAAAAAGCTTCATGAAAAAACCCCCAAAACAATAAAACCTTATTAACTTACACAACAGAGACAAGTATTTTTTTCATTATATATTAGTGAAGCTTACTTGGGGTTAATACATGTTTACACTTTTGTTTTGTTTTGCTTTTTGTGCAGTATAATGTAGAATAAAATCATTTAAAATAAAAAGGAACAAATGAACATGAAGGAAGTAACCACTAAAGAGACCAAGTACAAATAAGATCAGAATTAACATGAGGCCAACTAAAAAAATAATAAATAAATAAAGGAAGCTAAACCAAGATCTCTGAAAAGCTGACGAGGCCAAAATGCAAATGAGAAAAGTGAGTGTTAATCAGGCAACTGTGATAAAACCATAGCTTAGAATAATAGAAATAAAAAAAGAAACTAACACATAGGACAAACATAACTATAGTACCAGTCAGCAATAAAAAAAAAACAAACAACACACAACAAAATACAAATAATAATATTTGATATATAATGGTGTTGTTTTTTTTTAATAAGACCTTTGAAAATTAAAAAGTTCAAAAAAATCTAGACCTTATAAAGAAACAATAAAACCATACACAGCAAATAAAAAACCAAATGAAGCTTGGGTAGTAGATTTAAAGAAAAACTTTGGGATAGCTTTAATTTAAAAGATTGAGAGAGAGGAAAAAAAAAAAGAGACAAAAGACTTTACAGATGGAGCAAGACAAAGAAAATCCCATAAAAAATTCGAACATCTAAAGAAGATAAAAAAAATAATAAAAAAATTTAATAAAAAGCAACCTGATAAATACCCTTCTGTTTCTATATTTACTCAAGGTAGATAAAGCTCTTTTTGTTTCAATCAAGAGTTTCCCTGATCCAAAGGTTTATGTGACAATGTGACAAACCACTCTCAAGAGGCCATCATAGCCAAATCTTACAGCTTCAAAGGAGGTAGAATTACTTACAGTGTACTGCCATGGAAGATCGAGCAAAGTTTAATCAGGCAATATACGAGGAGAACAGGCTTTCATTTTGAAAAAAGAAAAATGACTCGATAAGATGAGACGAGAGAAAAGAAGGGACAAAATCAGGTGACAGGAAAACCTGTCTTGAAAGAATTTCTTTTCTTTTCGCTAAAACTCATACAGAATTAAAAAAAAAACAGAAAAGAAAAGAATTGTAAATGGGTTTTCAATGCACCAAAATTCCAGAAGATTTCTTTAACATCCTATTGAATATTCAAAGAACACTGTCAAAACATTTGATATAACGACTATAGACGTACACAGTGATAGCCTGCCCAAACTTAAACGTGTCCAATTCCTCTTTGTGAAAGTCGTCAAGTCATAAACATATTAACTGTCTTAGCAAAACTTGAGTCTAAAGAAAGGGAAGTCAGGTAAGCAAGCTTTAAAAAAAAAAAAAGAAAAAAGAAAAAAGAAAAACGAGGGCCCCATTATCGTTTCAAAAAGCAGCTGTAAGGTACACACTTGACAGTATATCACAAGGACGAGGGATATGGGACCAAGTAGAGGGAAAAGGATGGTATGGAGGTAAAGTTGATGGGGGAAGGGGATTCTCAGATATGATCATGAAAAAAATATACAAGTAAAACGACACATAAAGAAAATATTACGTTGAGAGTGCAGTACTGGCTGATAAAATTGTGTTTGCAATAAGAAAAAAAAATCCTTTAAAACATACACATAGACACCATTTTATATTGGTTTAATTTCAGTTAATAGTATGTTCGTATATATGAACATCTTTTAAAAAAAAAAAAAAAATTCAGTATGTAAAATTTGTAAATAATGGAGGTGAAAATTTTTACCAATAAAAGATTGGAACAATTGTAATTTTTGAAGACATCTCTCCACCTTGGCAAGACCTTGATTGGATAGAACATCACAGAGACATTAGCACCAATAGCTTGGCTGTGTTTGATTTGATTTGCTTTATTTGATATACCCCACTTAAATCATTATTGGGGGGGGGGGGGGGGGTTTTTCCATGGGGGTTCGGGTGCGCACATTTTTATTAATGAAGGTGTGCATATCATAATTAAGGAACTTTATAGTCCTGAAAAATTGCTCACGCTAAAGTGACAATGTGACAGCTGGACACAATTGCGAGGAGTGCAAAACGCACAGGAGGATCTAGAGAGTTTTATGAATGTAAGCCCCGAAAAAAGAGTGACACGAATACAAGGGAAAGAATTCAATAAATAGATAAAGAAAAACATTTTGAACCCAATAGAGTTTGAGCTTGGGACTGTAGCACCAACTGTCTTACCAACAAAAGGACATCAATTTTACACCCTCACCATTTGGACTCCGACATAATTCATGCAGAGCTCTTTTTAAGAATATTTTCTTTTTTTTTCTCTCTCTCTGTTTTCTTTTGGCAAGGCAGTTGATGTCATTCTCCAAAGTTCAAGCTCTGTCAGATTCAGAACATTTTTTCTTTTTTTTTCTTCTTTTTTTTTTTCTTTTTTTTTTTAAATTACTCGGTAAACTCTTCCCGCTGTAGTTCCATCCCATTCTCATTGAAGGAGCTTGTTAATATTATAATGTTGTCTAGATCAACCTGTCCAGTCTTGTTTCTTATGACCACAATTAAATTGCATGCTTTCAAGTAGGCCAGAAGCGGGCTATCCCACATTTTTTTTTTTTCACATTTTGGGTTCAAATAACAAGCGTGTGTGTCATGTGGGCTGTTCCCTGTCATATAGAGCAATTTCGATTTGCCAGGTTCATTGTTTGGTTTCATTATAAAATAAAACTGTAGCAAATCAAGACACTACCATGCGACTGGGGACAGCCCAATAGCATTCTCGTTACAGAGACCAAAAATGATTTGAGATGTGGGATAGCCCAGGTACATGTATACGTAAAAGTGTCCAATTGAGCCACAAGCTTGTATCAATGACCCTAAATATATAAATGCATTGATGACATCAGACAATATTTCAGGTGGTCTCTCAGAGAACAAATATGCCTCAACAGTTTTTTATCATCTGAACACAGATATGCCTCAACAGTTTTTTATCATCTGAACACAGCATATTAAGATAACCCTCTTCATTCGTCTTTCGAGGATTGTATAATTGGGATGAAGATATATATAAATATATATATGAATAAATAAATAAATATAGCGTATAATAATATTTACCAACCTTACAGGGTGCTTTATACTATTCTTTGCAGCAAAAGGACATAATACCGGTATGTTCATTGAAAAGTTAGACAAAAATATGACAAAACAATACAAACATCCTCCTCCCCCTTTCCCCATCCCCTATCCCAGAAAATAAAAACAAAGAGCTCTGGACAATAGAACAAAAATTTGGTGAATACACAATATGTACCTAGAGCAGTAACAGTTATAGAATAATGATTGTACTTTGGTGGTGGTAGCAGTAATAGCGATAATGTAAATAATAACATAATAACAACAATAATCACAAAAATGATAAAAGCAATAACAATAGTGGTAATACAAATCGTAATAGAAAATAATAAAAATAAAAATAATAATAATAATAATAATGATAATAAAAATAATAATAAAAATAATAATTATAATAATAATAATAATAAAAATAATAATTATAATAATAATAATAATAATAATAATAATAATAACAATAATAATAACAATAATAATAATAATAATAATGATACATCAAATGCAATAATACTAATATATAAAGGACGTTCCACAGGAGAAAAAAACCTAGACACAACCCAGAAAACCTAAACCAAAAGAATGTCCCCTCCATCCTGAACCACATGTATACATAAACATTTTTTTATTATTATTATTTCTTTTGAAAAAGAACATCCTCCCCAGCAGAAAAAAGAAACAACACCAGGGACTACAAAAAAACAAAAACAGAAACCCACCTCCAAACAAACCCCACAAAAAACTCCAACAAAACAACAAAAAACACCCTAACAAACCAACAAAACAAACAAAAACAAACAATATAAAAATATATAAATATATAAATACAGCCTTGAAAAAATAAATAAACTTCAAAACTTAATTCAACAAACAGCCACAAACAAAAACATACAATGAAAACCCAAGCAAAAAAACACCCCAAAAAACAACAATAAGCAAACAAAAACAAAAAAATCGAAAAAAAAACAAGCAGTCAATGAACAAAAAAAAAAAAATTACACATCCGTTCATTTAAGAATAACATTATTTTAAATGGTAAGCACAGGATTAAACTAATCTGAGAGTGTCAGCCAGCAAATGTTAACTGCTCATCTCAAACTCAAAACAGCTAATTCTACACATGTATTTAGTTCCACACATCTAGCATTGAAACAAAACACACTAAAATGCATAACAGAAAATTCTTCTCAGTAAGGGAACAACAAAAGACTAAGCAAATTTAAAACGAAAAAGAAAAAAGAAAATTGTATAACAAGATCTTTGCAGAGATAAATAAGGGGTCTTATAGTTAATATTTTTTAAAAATTGTATTTATACCCGAACATGTTTATACCAGGTGCCTGCCCCCCCCCCCCCCCCCCCCAAAAAAAAAAAAAAATCCACCCCACATGGGGAGAACGCGCTATATTGTTATCATTGATGCTGCAAATATGTTTTTTCATCCAACATGTAATTAATCGGTTAATCCATGAATTCAATTTCTCAGATGAATAGTATTCGAGTAGTATAAATAGCATTTAGCCACTTTAAATAGTATTTAGCACATAGACATACAAATATAGTGTGAAATTGACAAGATAATGTGCAATATTCAGTTCATGATCATTTTAAACATGCTTTTCCTTAACTCAAAATCTTTGCTATCTCATTCTACATATTTGCAATTCTTGGAGTTGTTCTAAATCATATTGGGGTTTGGTTTTGTTTTTTGTTTTTCTTTTTTTAATTTTTCAGTCATTTTTGACAAGCTTAATACTATGATTAATTTTATAAAGAGTATATTATCTTGTTAAATTCGCACTGTTTGTTTATGCCTATTTGCTATTCCATTTAAAAAGACTAAAGGTTGTTTAAACTATTTGAGCGCTCTACACTTGAGTAATTGAATTCATTCATTAAAAACTGGAAAAGATAAACATGTTTTTAGCATCAACCATGATTAAATGGTGTGCTCTCAAAGATTTTTCATGTGCTTGTAAAAAAAAAACTTCAGACCTATAAGATGTAGAAGACCTAAGAGTCATAGCCCAAGATTGAGACCAGTAGTGGAGGGAACTCACAGCGAAAGTGGTGAAGATAGCAGAGGTGACATAGGCAGTTGACCAAGACACGGAAGGATCTAAAAATTGTCAAAGTAAGTCAAGACTCAAAGTTGAATCTTCTTTTTTTGGGCTACCTGGCATTTTAGGATAGTCTGGACTCCGATACACTTGTCACATTAACCTACTTATAAAACTTTCAAAAGAGAAGGTGTTAGGAGGCTTTTTATAGCCAAAAGCAAGCAGGACTGTTCCACACACTTTGGAATATCTCTGATATTAGTCTCAATCTTCAAAACAGCCGACAAAGCTGATTTAACTGAATATTCTTAGCACGTGCCTATCTTTGCTGTACTTGACATTGATTGAAGTTGTTGCTGTTGCTGTTTTCCATAATCTTAATGTATGAGGGAAATATTGATACAAACGACTGCCTACACTTGAAGGTGCTCATATACAAATGTTTAACCAAAGAGGGTCTGGAGATTTTTAAATATATCAGGTCAAAGGTGTCAATCTTTGTTGAGTCACTGGGGGATAATGGTTTTCTCCCTAGAATGAGATACTGTGATGTCCTTGGAATACAGATTTACATGGAATAACTTATTTTACATGGAATACTGATCTACACGGAATACTGATGAACATGGAATATGGATGTAAATGGAATAAGGATGTACATAGAACACTGATGGCCTTGGAAAATTGATGTAATGGAATACTGAGATACATGGAATACAGAAGCTGAAAAAAACGGAGAGCATAATGTATTAAGATGGTAATGTCTGGCAAGTCATACAAAGAGAAGAAAGGCGACAAGACTCCAGTGCCCAACAATGGTTAAGAGACATACTGCATTATACTGAAGTGTAGGCCTAATTCATTCTAAAACAAAACGTACAAATAACATGTATAGTACATCTTGTTGTAATACATTCTTCATATTGCATCCAAAAAAGCAAAATAAACAAATGAAATACGAGAAACAAATTCATATTTTCTTCTTTATATGCCTGGCACCTGCACTGACTACTGTTGTAAAATCTTTTTTTTTTTTTTTTTATGGTTCTCTAAATTTCATTCCCGTCAATAATAGGATTCAACATAAGGATCAGTGGGAGATGGTATTACAGATAATGGAACTATCTATGAAAGAAGCCTTGAACCTGAAATGACTCGTCATTAGTGAAATGCACAGAATCACCATCATCACATTCTCTCTGCTCTTGTCTATGTTGAACATTTGAATCATAATAGCTGGGAAATTTTTAAGTACAAAGCGGGCAGCTATCCAACATTTTAAAACATCATGGGTCTCAATGACAAGAACACCCATGGCACCAGTCACAACAACAAAAAAAAAAGAAAAAAAAAAAAAAAGAAAAAACAAATTCCACTCTAATCATCCTCGGAGGGAATTTGTCTTTTGATTTTTCACTGAAAACCGAGCGTAAGCCAGAGCAGCACCGCAAACGGAGGCAATTAGTGTAAATAACCTTGCACAAGGGTTAAATCACAATTTCCCATGATAGTTGTCAGCCCAAAGTACAACCACTGTGCCACTGTGTGTATATAGGGCAAGTATTTCGATGTGCTAGCTTTATTTTTGGGTTCCATTACAAAATACTACACTAAAGCAAATCTAAACGACTCCATGTGACTGGGAACATGGAACATCCCAACAGCACTCCAGTTACCAAAGCCCAAAAAGATTCAAGATGCGCATTAGACTGAATGTAAATATCATAAGTGTCCAATTGTCAATTCCTATTGACATTCAACTGTTTCTCAAATATTCTGTCAAGCTGTGAAAACCTAGATCTGGCATTTTGTCCCCTCAAACTTTGAAGAGAGAAAAAAAAGAGATAGAGAGAGAGAAACGGAGAAAGAAATTTATTTTGCATTTATCTAGAAATGAAGTGAAATGAAAGACACTGAGAGAAGAAAAAAAGCTTCACAAAAAGCAGAGGGAATTTTTTTCAAGTTGCGTTAGAAATTGTTTTGTTTAGTTTTTTAAAGAGAACTAGGGGTGCTTTTTGGGGGTTTTTTTGCTTTTTTTTTTTCAGTCTATTTCATCTTAGCAATTCAAGGTGCAGCAGTAGACTTCAAATTTTTATGCCTTTAGACACCTGAGATAATTTGGCATCACATGATCGCTGAAATAACGATTCAGTCCACAAATAGTACAAAATAATCATGTCGTACATCAATACTAACAAATAAAGACAGAATGGGCTACATCAAACGCAAACATGAGGTAATATGAAGTGCAAATTTGTTCAGACAAAACCTTGAAAATCGTCATCCACTAAAACTAAAAAAACAAAACAAAAGAAGAAACAAACAAAAAACACCACAGTTGAAATTCAAGGTGATGGAGAATCTGAGTATAACTCATTGTATTGGTTTAAAGTTTCAGTACTTCTGGGAGAAAGTGCAACATCAGGAGACTTCCAAAAATTGGTTCATTTTTTTATTTTGGCATTTTGAATTATAAGGATAACCTTTGGACAATACATGTGGGAAGTGGATATGATTAAGTTGGTTGACAGATTCAATGGATGTAGAATGTGGACTAGTAAAATTTCCTCTCACCATCTCCTGCAAAAAAGCCGTAAAGAGCAGATACAGACAAAAAACACAAGAGAAGATGACACTTCCATGACGGACGATGTCTGTTTTCAGTGAAACGGCGCCTGATCTTGAACTGACTTGGGTGACAAAATCAGTGTACAAAGTTCTTCTCCACTGTTAACTATATGACACTTATCCCACAACCAGGATTTGACTGTGGGAAATCAGGAGTCCACAGGCGTTGGGTTTTCAAAGAAAAAGCTCATGATAATCAAGCACCCATTGCACACATAGATCTTTTAGAAACAAGTATGAGGCAAGGGGTTTGATTACAGCACAAAGAAATAGACCTGACACATTAGATCTAGACAATTTCAATGAGCTCCATAGAGCAGCAATAAAGCTCATTCAGAGCCACTGTCCCGGGATCAAGTCTCTGTGGATCAAAATTTTTCTTTCTTGATTTTCTATCAAAAATTCTTCCCCTCTGTGTTAGTAATTATTCTCTATGGGGCTCATTGAAATTGTCTAGATCTAATGTGTCAGATCTATTTCATTGTGTGACATACATCTTTTGTACAATCATCATATATAGAAAAATGAGTATAATATTCATTCCCAGATTCTACTATTTTTTTTTTTTTACTTTACTGTTTTGTTTCATCTTCAAAGTTAAGACTTTTCATAAACTCTTTTTTGCTGTTATTGATATTTGTTTCACTTTTCTTTATTTGTATCCATTCCCTGATACATTCAACGAAACAGAATTGACTGATACACAAACGAAATTTGTTATTTGCTTGCTTCCACTACCAGCATTGATCGATGATACAGGTATTGTTGTTTTATAAATATTATTATTACATATATTTAATTCTAATTAATTATATAAAATCGCGTTTGTTCATGTCCGAGAAAAGTCTGTTATTATTATTATTCCTTTTTAGAATATAAGGATATGATTTATAAATATGAATAGGCAATATAATTTATCTTTCCGACAATAAAGACTTTTTGAAATTGAAATTGAAATTGCAGTTGTTGTTGATGGTGTTTTTATTACTGCTATTATCATGTTAGGAAGATAAAAGAAAAGGATGATGATAGGCGTTTGAGAATATCAGAAGCTATAGACGAAGCTTCACTGGCTACTGCAGCTCCCATGTCACCACGGTGACGGTGGACATACATTATGTCTCTCCATGATCCAAGAAGTGAAGTGAAGACAGCTGTGGGAAGGATCACAGTAACCAACAAACTTACGACATACACCCATACATACATACACACACACACGAAGCAACAAAAAAAATGAAACTAAAACACAGAAAAAAGTAAAAGAAAAAATACACACCAAACC
>JBCJKF010672380.1:1675-12261 GCA_039654545.1 Plocamopherus ceylonicus | reverse complement strand
GGTCATGTCCATGAATCGTTCTTCATTTCCATGTAGGCCAACTGCTTACTTTGATGTGAACAGTCATAGCCTAGGCTTGGGGCGTGGTTACCACGGTCTGCTTCGTGGCGCAACAGGTCTTAGTTATCAGTTACGGTATTTCACGGAGCACTTACGATACTTCGTTTGAAAACGGGCAAGGTGGTTTGTCTGTTCCTTTTCACAGGGAAATTAGAAATGCGGATTTAAGAGCAAAAATCACATTTTTCTGCTACTGGGTGTTACTATTGGACAAACCACATCTAAAATTACTGATTTTGAGAAAAAAAAGGATTTTTGAATTTTGAGTGCAGTTATGATGTTTCGTTTGAAAACGGCAGATTGGTCCTTCCAGCTTTTTTTCTTATTGATCCCAATGCCTAAAGCCTCTGCCTAGCAATATTCTCTTGTGTTTAGCAACAGAGACATAGCCTTGAACTAAAGAGACTGATGCCTTTTGGTCTTTCAGTCTGTCCAAATGGAGAAATAGTAGGTTATTATACTTATCCAGGATAATAACTACATGTATAATGAACTGAAAAGGAATTGATGTGGTACAAATATAAATATATTTATATGTGAGAATGAAAACCCACGTTTATAATAATATTTGGTTTAAGGTTTTGGATTTTCTCAAAGCCCTTCTATAATGCCAAAAGTGAGATGTGCCTTTAGTATTTTGACATGTTCTTCTGATTGTAAATGGTCTGCAATGTGCAATTCAAGTTTGTTTTTTTCTTTCTCGCAAACAGTATAATAAGCAACATGTTCTTCCCCTGGAAAATATCAAGTTGGAAAATGTCAGTGACAATGGAAGTAGGTGCATTTAATATTTAGTGTTAAAATGTAAAACATACACACCTTCCAATGCAATCATGGCGAATAAAGAGTGGCAAAACAAGATTATTTTTCTTGCATCATGTGCATTTTTCATGATCTCTCCACACTGTCTTGCTCCTTTGTCTTGATTTTAAAAATATTTGAAAGAAAGAGAAATAAGAGTTTCAATGTTTACTATAGTGATACCTGATTTTGTATAGTATAGATTTTCATAATGAGTGTTTCTTTTAAACTGCTGAGACAGAAAGGCTTTCCAGCTAATAACAAAAATGGGGTTTTTTGTTGGGTTTTTTTTTTTATCTCCTGTGGTGTTGGGTTTCAAATTTCCTAAAATGTGAAGAAAATATGTTAAATTGATGATGCAACTCTTCCTTTTTGCATGGAAGATAGATGTATGTATTATAACAGAGAATGTTTTTTTTCTTCTATCTTCTACTATGAAATACAAACAACTTTTTCAGCACAATTTGATGACTGTTCATGTATTGAGAAAGAAAAGTAGTTCTTTCAAGCCCATCAACTTATAGAGCCAATCTTATCCTGGTTTCCATAGTATGAAGTGGACAGTGGTTGATGGGATTTATCACTTTCTGAATTGAATGCCAGTCTATTGCTGAATACTTTGCCAGCTAGAGCTGTACTTAT
Source organism: Plocamopherus ceylonicus (assembly GCA_039654545.1). NCBI lineage: Eukaryota > Metazoa > Mollusca > Gastropoda > Nudibranchia > Polyceridae > Plocamopherus > Plocamopherus ceylonicus. The sequence continues at coordinate 10,758 of JBCJKF010672380.1, read as the reverse complement.
TTTCATCTGGGTTGTGTGAAACAACTGTTGATGATAGTATTAGGTATTATTGGTCACAGTGGCATAGCGGTTAGTGCTTTGGGCTCATACCTGAAAGTTTAGTGGTTCGAATCTTGTCAGGCATAATGTGATATAACCCTTTGGCAAGGTTATTTACACTAATTGCCTACATTTGTGGCTGATGCTAGCTTTTCAGTCAAAAGCCAAAAGACAAAAATCCCTTCGGGGATTAATGAAGTGGAATTTTATTTATAATTTATTTTTTATTTATACAGTGGAAATTTGGTATAACGTACTCGGGATACAAGGTACAGTCGGCTATAGAGTACGTTTTTCCAAGTCACAAGTCCCGACAGTAGTTATTCTTCATAAATTGCCTGGTCTATAACGAACTCTGCTAAAACGTACTGTTGGATGCAACGGACGATTTCAGAGCACCATTTTGGATAAAGTACCATTCCACAACGTACTTTTGCTTCTTAGAATCAAAATGAATACTAGTCAATGAAATTGTATCGCTAGAAAGTAGACATTCTGTCATTCAACATCAATGAGCTATGAGCCTGAGTTGGTTTCGCCCATAAAGCTGTTGGACCGACCAGATGTTCACACCTTGACTGAACGTTTCCCCTGCCTTCCCGGGAATGGCGTAACTGGCATGCTTGCTGCGTAGGGCTTACTGATTCTTGATCTTTGACTCACTGTAAACCTTTCACCAAGGCCGACTGACAGTCCCTCCTCTCCGCCTTTGATCACCTTGCAATACCTATTGCCCTGTGCCTGTGCCCCCTCCTCCCCTTTCCACTCTAGTTTTACATGCCCCCGGGACACTTGGAGGCGGTGTTTTCTGTCTCGTTTGCTGTCATGGTCCACGTTCCTTGGCCCAACCATACCATAAAGGTGAAGTAAAATTGTATTGCCCATGCATTGCACTACATAACACTAAAGACGGTTTGGGGCTAAATGCCGTGCACTGATTCAGATTGGTTCACTCAATCCAAACAAACAGCCAAACTCAAAGCAAAACAAAATTAAAATCATAGCAAGCCTATGGTATAGAGTAGACCCAGTCCACAAAGAATAAACATTGTTCTTGTTGGGGGTAAGACATGCTAGTACTGGTTTGCTAAAAGCACCGATTGGATGACTTCCTTTTGAAACCTCGGCAACAACGTACTAATGTCCTGGTCCAAAGGGAGTATGTTATACCAAGGTTCTACTGTATATAATATTACTTGGTAACTGTGGATTTTCAAACCATATGAAAATTTCATTAGGCGCTATGCAATGAATGTATTCATTTTTTTTTTATTATCACGACAATGTATGAATCAAGTGATAAAGGTCAATTTTGGACCTAATAAATTTGTTAAAAACAGGACCACATAATGCTTTGCTCAACAGCACTTAATAAAATCATGAAGACATTCATGAACAGGCGAAGCTTCTTATATAAATTTAAGAATACTGGCCCAGCACTTGATTTCATAATCTTAGCATTTTGTCTTTTTTTTTTTAATGATGGAAACATTGGATTATTTTACAGATTTGAGAAACGGGTGGAGATTGAAAAGCCCCAGTAAATCTTTTGCAGTGTATGCTGCAACAGCCACAGAGAAGAAGGAATGGATGGCTCATATAAATAAATGTGTCAATGATCGACAAGCTTTGAGTAAGTAACACAATCTGGGATTATTGAATTTTTCCTTCACTGTAATTTAGTTAATTATGTTTGTTTCCAACACCAACAGAGGAATTACAGAAAAAGGGAGAACAAAGTATTTCCAGGACTAACACAATCCTTTTTGATCATACGAAACAAGAAGTGCAAACCAGCTGGTAGTAAATTGAAACAAAGGTAAGAGAACTGAAGATGTAGCTATTTCAATAAATATTTTATTTACACATCTATCAATCCCCAAAGGGAAATAGAAGAAATGCAAATGGCCTTTGGAAAAATTAAGGTACAAAAGTCACCAGGATATATGTCCACTGTCCAGAAATGATTGACTCATTCTACCCACAGCATGAGTACACTCGGACAGTGTGACCTACTTACCTTGACCAAGCAGGAGTTATCTTGTACACAGTGTTGGGCTGCTAGCTCACTTAGCTGCCCATGCAAGAGTTTACTCGGATCACGACATTCCATTGCTTACAGACACAGAGCTCTTTCATTTAGTTAAGATATGAAGAGTAATGTCACATGACTTTGTCTATGGAGGCCTTATTAATTAGGTGCAAGCTTTTGAATTGACTTTTCATTCCTTTTTTGCTGATTTTACGCTGGTTTTTAAATTTTTGTTTTGATGGCGAGCTATCACTCAGCAATTTCAGTACAAAAATGTGAGAGACATTGACTTTGTCTCAGGTAGTGAAGATAGAGAATGCCTGTAGGATAATAAGTCTGATTTAGATAATTTTAGTTCTGAAGCAGAGTCTGATAATACTATTAGCATTGATAGATCTACTAGTTCTAGTTGACTGGACCTGGGCCTATAGCAAAACTAACAGCTGATTACGGTGGGCATGGCAGGGTTTGGCGCTGGGCTGGGGTAGACTGAGTTGAGATCCAAGGAAAAGAGGCAATACAAACTACTGCATGCAATATGCCAACAAGCATGGAAATTGAAGCAAGTGCTGGATGACTGGTGAAAGGGAGCAATAGTACCAATACACAAGAAAGGATGGAAAAAGGATGGAAAATGAAAAATAACAATGTCAGTATGTAGAACCTAACTCATTCTATACGAACCTGGAATGTATCAGTGTGGGCCCGATTTAAGTCTTTGCGCCCAATCATCGCCATGAGTCAAGAGCCCTCACTCCCCTCCCCCTCGAAATGCACCATGCATAACCTTACCTGCCCCCACTCCTGTCATAGCTTTTTTTGTTTCTTTATTTTTGTTGCCAAGTCGGCGTTGGTCCTAGTGGTGCAACAGATTCCCCTGTCTGGGTGCCTGATTCAGATGCCAAAGTATGCATGCATTGCCGCAAGTCAGAATTCACTGTTGTCAACAGGCGGGTATGTTTTGTTTTAAAAATAACTGGAAATAAAAAATTTCGAAAAAAAAAAAAAAAAAAAAAATTTAAGCTCTTAAAAAGCACATATATTCATTCAATTATGCTATAGAAAATGGCAATGATTTTTTGAAGTGTGGAAGGGAGCTGAGATATAGCTTTTATTCAGTTTACATGTTTAATACCTCACTTATCTGTCATCTAAGTAAACATTTTTCGTCATCTCAATTTTTTAAGGAAAAAAAAGTCTTTAACTGCCCCAAGAGAATGATAGAAAATTGTCAGACTTTGTAACTCCACAGTCAAGAGTGGATTCACTTCTATTATACTCTTTTATACGATCAATGCGGAGACTGTAACTATTCTTTTCAAAGCAATTAGGGGACAAGCAATGCTACCTATAGAGGAATTCAACATGGAAAATAGTCACACAAGATCTGGTGCTCAAATATTTACATTGCCTTCATCAAATGTAAATAGCCATTTGTATTCATCTTTCCATAATACATTGAGATTGTGGAATTAACTTTCTAAATACTAGAATAATAAATTACTTTAGGTAATAATACTCAGCTATCTGAGTTTGTCAGCTATTATGAAGACTAAGACTGGAGAAGTCTTCCAAACTCCACCAAAAACTTGAATCCTACAGAAAATTTCAAGGCAGGTTACTATATTGTTATCCCAATAATATAGTCTTGCTTCAGATTTTATGATGAAATGCAATAATAGTGGGGCACACTTATAAAAAACATGCTTTAAGGGAATTGATAGAAATAAAGAACTAATTTGGTTGCCCCATTTTTTTCCCTCTTTGTGTCAATAAAATTTTGACGCATGTAGCAAACATGCAATAACAAACCGATGGCTGTAACGAACACATTTTCTTGCCCGACGTCCTTATTTGCGACTGAAATAACGAACCAGTCCATTTCGATGACTATGACCGAAGTTGCTCAACTGCCCTGCGAGTCTTGCCTGGGGCTTACACTTACACCATGCCATCCTACCTAGATAATAGATTTGGATCTTTTCTTTGTTAAGCCAACCCCTTAACTTAGGGGTAGGGACATGGTATGCTTTGTGGCTTTACCTGTGGGCGTCTCTTACACACTTTCTAGATCTAGCATTACTTCATCATTTCGCGAAGCTTCTCACACAGTACAATACACCACCTTCACCCTTTGTTAATCTGTTAAACCATTCAGCTGTTAGCAATATGATGACTGCCAATGAGGGGGCATATGTTAGGTTCTTGGGTGGCTCCTAGGCCACGCCCAGTCTCACACCATGCTAGAAAATATTGACCAGCCAAAGACAGGGAAAGAGGGAAATTGTACCTCGGCTTTACGCCCTCGTCTTAAGACTTAAGAGAAATGATTATTCGAGTGAGGGCCATGTGGACACAACATTGGCTGAGTGAGACTTTCGTTTCTGTTGCTGTCAGAATTACGTCAATGGCCGTCGGGACGACCAGCCGGGTGAAGGGAGTCTATTGTTGAAGGGTATTTTAGCGTTTGGGTATGAAAAGTGCCTCGCGTCTCTTTTGTAAGAATTGCTTGGATCTCATTAGCATCGACATAGTATCGCATGGCTAGTGTTTCGTCTTGAGGGTTATGATAGGCCTGCCGTATCTGCCTATTACTTCAATGTAACATGTATTACTACGCCACGTGAGAGCGATTCTTGAGGAAGGAACATGCACTTGCCCATAGTCAGGCCAAGTCACCGTGCACTATTTAATGATAGAGTTTTATAATTTGTAAGTGAATACTTCGGTCAGAGTCAGAGCAGAGGTGTGTGCATTAAGTTTTTACTTTCTTATCTCTTCTGTACAGAACAAAAAAGCCAAAGGTAACATGTATGCTAACCTTATGAGTGAGGAATAAGGAGTGTATATCAAAATATACTACAGTGTATGTGCGACTGAAATAACAAACTACTGATACAAAGAACGTTTTCTATTGCCAGGGCTCGTTCGTTATATCCGTGCTCCACTGTATGTTTCTTTTTTATTTTTCTTTCGTTATAGGCATTGATTTATTATAGGTCTCCCCTGCTCCTCCTTCTCTAAATGATCCTGTTGCTATTTCAGCATCATTGCCGACACTGTGGGATAGTAGCATGCAGCGCCTGTACCAGTAAAAAATGGCTGTTGCCCCAGCAAAGCTCCAAGCCAATCCGAGTGTGCCTGACCTGCTACCAACAGCTGGCTGCCGAAGCTCCGCAAGGTGGCAAAGAGAGTCCTTGTGAGTTTTTCAGAACATTATCCTTGCCATTGTCGAAAATAATAGTCATCGTGAGGTATGTTATCATAATGGAACAATTTCAAATACCATATATACTCATGTATAATGCGCAACTTTTTGAGAAAAATCTATGCCTCAAAGTGGGGGGTGCGCATTATCTTCGCCGTCCTAAACAATATCGATTTTTATCCATCCAGGGATGTAACTCCAAACTTATGTTAGTGCACTTTGAAGAGGTCATTTCCCTTTATTGAAATGCTGCAATTGATTGTAGTATTGCACGATGATTGCCTTTCTTTGTGTTGTTATAAAGGTAGCATGGCCCGATATTGAAAATAGGTCATAATAATGAGCTCCCTCAGTGAAGCGATGACATGTATCGTCAATATTATTCTACTGCTACCATTGAACAATATGCCTACCTTGCCTAGCGATCTCTGATACGCTATGATAAACATTCAAAATAGCGGCTCCCCAATGAAGCGATGGCACAAATCAACTTTTTTGAAGAGGAATCTCATTGCAGTTTAGTAAATATTTCATGAAACTATAGATGAGCATTATTCACTAGATATAGGTTTGAGACCAAAATTGATGTTCTCTAGTAGGGGGTGCGCATTATCTTTGAGGGCGCACTATACACAAGGATATATAGAGTAATGTTGATCAGGTAAATAATCTTAACCTCATTAAATTCTTTCTCAATGAAAATGACATCAAACATAAAGATTTACTGCCCTCTTATGTGTTATGTATATCACATAATATGTTGTACTGCATGGGCTCTTTCATCTGTAGATGCAGGATTTATAGAGTAACAGCAACAAGACTCATCAAAAATACCATTTGCCATTCCTTCACACCACAGACCTTACAACATGCCTTGGTTTAGCAACTTTACTGTCAAGGAAAAAAAAAAGGAAAAAAGATAATTTTTCACACAAAATCTACAATGAATATTGCTGCCAGACTCTTCCAGATAACATTTAAAAAAATCAACGAAAAGAACTAGATAACACAGCACAAAACTTAATGCCATGAGCCAGTATTAAAATCCCTCACCACTCCTTTTTCCATCTGCTGTACGTCTTTGGGACACATTCCCTCCAGATGCTCCAGAAATGGATGTCAAATCAAATTTAAAGTAATTGTGGACACACTTTCATAAGTATTGACTTGAGTGTACCTAATATGTAAAGCATGTTCACTGTGGAATGATCCTACCCAATTTATTGTCTTCAACAGAGAAATTTTGTTTGATCATGGCCACACAGATACATTAACGTGACATTCATAGCATACGTCATACTTCCCCTCATCTCCTTTTTTTTTTTTTTTAAGCTTTGTTTTGTGTATTTTTAGCATAGAGGGTTAGTCTAAGAGGGGATTAAATTGCCATTAAATAATCAAACCATATTGCAATCTTAATTATGGGTCATGTTTGTTCTTCGTTTCTTCCTGCAGATGATGTCATTGCAGATGATCGTGATTCTTCTGGAGATGATTCATCAGATGATGATGACGACCCAGGGGCAAATGGAGGGGACCAGTTAGCTATTGATGATGTAAGTTGAATCTTATCTCATGAACAATTTTTTTGGTTATAACGCAAAAGATTGCTTGTTTGCCCTCATCCAGAGATGATTCAGGGAAAACGTAGACTATCTGTCAAGCTGAGCTCGACATCAACAGGTGTCAGCCATGTTGACAAAAAGAACCAAGGGAAGATCAACAACAAGGCTTCCACGATCTTAAGACACTCAAGAACCATCAAATGCAACTAACATAATTAACAGAACTAGAACAAATCAGAAACATTGCACAAAACAGAAGAATGGTTTGCCCTCAGCAGAGAGATTCAGAGATCGGCGGAAGCTGCGAAGTCCGACGACCCCAACAGCGAAAGGCAATAAGTCAAGTCATAACTCAAAAAGAGCTGTTGATATCCTCAGCCCATTGCTGGTGACTTGAAGAAACTCTTTGTGACTGCCAGCTACTTTAGGTAGGTAGTGGTCACAGTGGCGCAGTTGGTTGTGCGTTCGGCTGACAACCGAAAGGTTGGTGGTTCGAACCCTGTCAGGGGCATTGTGATTTATCCCTTGGGCAAGGCTATTTACACTAATTGCCTCTGTTTGCGGCATTGCTCTGCGGCTGACGCTCGGTTTTCGGTTAAAAATCAAAAGACAAATTTCCCGATGAATAGAGTGGAATTTTATTTTAATTTTTATTTTAGGTCAGGCAAGGTCATGGTTGTTTAAATAAATTGAAAAACTTAGGCAACCTTGAATGCTCAGGTAAGTTGTTGAAAAGTCAAGTTGTCTTGAAATGACTAAAGTGATCTGAAATGTGAAAGAGACTGGAGAATTTATAGAATCCACACTGTCAAAACCAGATACATGATGTAGAGAAAAAAGAAATTGAAGGTTGAAGGAAGATTTGTAACAAACAACTATAACTATAAAGCCCACCAGTTACCACAGAAGTGGACTCAGAAAAGATTTTAGTGGATACCCATCATAGAACAAAGAGCTGGAAATAAGTTTTACATTTTTTTTTTTATTGCAATTAATGACGAAATGGTGTTTCCAATTGAAGACCTGTATGAAAAAGTATTTGCATGAGATCTGGTGTTCTTACATTCAGATCGCTGTCTTCTAATGTAGATAGTTATTTGTATTCACTTTAAACAAGTACATTGAGATCATGAAATAAATTTCCAATCAGTGTGAAATACGACAAAGATACTGAAGATTTTAATCAGAAACTGAAATGTATAAAACTTCCAGTAATACCAAAGTACCCTGCAGGTTGACTAGAATACTCAGTTAACTGAATCTGTTAGCTTTTTTTTTAGGCTAATACCAAGCTCAGGTCAAATATTGAAAAATCAAGCAGTCTTGAAAACTCGAGTAAAATGTTTGTAACCCATGTAATAAAACTGTCTTTATTCCCTGTCCACAGTTACACTTTCAAAGCTACGACTAAGGCTCTTAATAGGGAGCTGGAGGTATTGCCAAGTCTCAAAGGGTACACACATGCATGAATGTACATATATTTAATGTGCACCAGGCTGCGGATTATGGATTGTTCAAACCTTCATCTCATTCGTGTGATCTTCATTTCTTCCGAGTCAGTTTGAAAAGGGAGATAAAGAATGTCACCTCATCAATGTCTTCCCATTACGTCATGCCCCCCACCCCCAAAGTTGACAGGTTTGTTCTCTAGGAATCACCTTCACCAAATAAAAAGCCTGACCCTTCTTTTTTCCCTTCTCTGCATTCGACACCAATCCCCATTTTGTTTCCTATGTTATTCTTGCAGTAATATATATTTTTTTCTGGTATTATTATTTCATTTTTCTTGACGACTTAGTGTGGAATTTTCTGAGAACAGTTGTGATCAAAACAGTTATTGTAATATGTTGCAGGAATTGTGAAGAGACTTCTTTATGTTTTCTTTTGATGTGACTAGGCTAAATGCTTTAAGCTTTAACTAACCAAGCTTGGTTGAACTTTCCCCCATGACAGACTCAGGAAAGCTACCACTCTTTTTTTATGCAAACCTAAAGATAGGTTACAAATAGTTAGTACTCTGAAAGGTGTAGTCCTTGAATTATGGTGGGGATAAATCAGCAGTGGACCCTTGACTAATGAGAAATTTTTATGCTTAAACATTTCTTGATTCATTATGGATGAATAGAACTGTACAAGTAGATTTGCATCATCTTCTTGTGTGGGCTTTTGTCAGTCTTTGAAAAAGTATCATCAGTACACTGCGGGTAAAAGTAGACTAAATACATATAATCTCTCTCCC
>JBCJKF010672269.1:0-12262 GCA_039654545.1 Plocamopherus ceylonicus | reverse complement strand
AGCTGTGCCTAGCCGTTGATCACGTGACCTCGCTTGTTGGGCTTCCCGCGGCTCTCGAGTCTGCCACTGCTACCGTGTTTGAACGACAGTTTTAGAGCTAATGGGGGCTCAATTTGCCTTTTTTTAAGCTAAATCTATAAATCAGTGCTCTCGGAGTCTTCTACTCACTGGAGAACCGCTACTACGCATCTCTTTATTAGATTAGCCGGTGTAGACGCCTAGTTCTACGCTTCGTTTTACGGGCCGTAACAGTTCAATGACGATTCTTGAAAATCAGACTCTTCGACACGGCTATCGACCAACACATTTTAAAGTGGTTTTTCATTTTTGATATGATTTTTTTAACTTAAAAAGAAACTTTCGTGTGAAACTTCAGTTAAAACGTCGACGTTTCAAAGCCAGCAGCAGTTTTAATGACGTCAGCACACTGAATCACGCGACTTCAAAGGCACTTCCCAATGATAACGCGCTTCTGACCAACGGCCGACCAGGTGGAAAATTTCGTGATTTTAACCGAATTTTATGAAAGCTGACATGATTTACTGGGGATTTGAGGTGAAAATTGGTGTGAAGGGGAAAAATGGAGACAATGAAAGTCTTAGATCTATTGATCACTTTTTGGACTGGTTCGCGTAGCTCACAAAAAATATTATTATTTATTATGTTTTTTATAGATTTTTATGGTCCATTTCTTGTTTTTCCTCTTTATTTATGTGTTTAGGTTCATAATTGAAAAAAAAAAAGAAAAGAATTTATTTGCTTTTCTTTGTGAAAGATGAAAGAAACAATTACCTACCTGTCACATCGGGAACTTTCGTTACTCCAAATTGTTATATAAGGGACACATTTTTTATTCATAAAAACAAAAAACACAATCAAATAACTTTATCTTGTCTATTTTTATCTCTTCACTATCTAATAATCACACCAGCAAAGTTTTGCTGTTCAAAAGTTATTATTAAGTGAAAAGGAGCAAATCAAAATCTTGAGTTATCTTTTGACCCACTTTTTGTGAAACCTGCCTTTTGTTTTTTATGTGTACTGTTATGATTTTCAGTTTTATCTTCTCAAGTGAATAGAAAGCTTTCAAATACTGAGCTTTTAATATATATTCATACTCCTTCTGTCTTTTGCTCAGCTAACAATGCTTGTGGTATAATATTTGATTTATTGCTGTCCTCACAGCTGAGCATGATTTTATATCCGATCTGCCCTAAACTCTTACTTGCAACCATTGTTGATTATGTAAACATGTTTTTAGTTATCTATATGTATGTGTTTTTCTTTTGTTGTGTATAAAAAGCTTCTCAGATGTGTGCTCTGTCAAGTATGTAATGTGCAGTCTTTCTGTAAATATATTGATTTCAAAATGGGAAGTTGAAGTGAAGTTTTTTTGTATTGATTTTTCTTTTCTTTTTTTTCTTTCCTTTTTTTCTTATTTCTTGTTTCTTTTTTTTTTTTTTACAGGACCAGTGCCAAACTATGGACCTCCTCCTGGGAGTAAGGGAGGAATGCCAAATGGCCCTCCTTTTGGAAACACTCCGATGAGAGCACCTTTTCCACCACAAGGGTATGTATTATTTAAGATGTGAACACTTTTTTTTTTTTCATCAATTAGTCTTTCGTGCATGGTATGTTAAATAATTATTTTTATGTACATTTTTGTGAATGTATTTGCTTAAAGACTAGTTATTCATCTTCTCATTATTCCTTTCATTCTTTTCAGGGACAGGTTAAAAACAATTTTTGAAAATTGAAAAGCATTTTTGAGACAGTTTGTCATCGATTAATTTAAATGTGTGCAATCACGTTTCAATGTTCTCCTTACGGGAGCCTTTGGTTCAAAAGAAAAGAACATTAGATTCCTATCTTGCACAACCTTTGTAACATTAGACTTCTTTTTGCTTTTAAAATTTAAAGACCCTTTTCCCTATGAAATAAAGGACGTACATGTTTCAGATAGATGGATGTTGTAAATTTAGCAGTTCAAGCTGTTAGACTATGTTAAAAGTGCTTGAAAGAAGTCAATTTCAAGATTAAACTCATTTTCTTTCTGCTAATCTCTTAATTGTACATCATAGGTCTTTTTCATCAACGTTGACGATCTTATAGCGATGTTATTGTTATGATATCGCTAATATTTTAAGAGGACTATTGATGCCCAACCTACTCCCTTCACCTCGATCTTTTCTACTTGGAGTAATTAACTAGTTACGTCTAAGATACAAGAGTTCGTAGTTGTGTATGAAACCAATGTCAGGGTTCCCTTTGGGTCTTGAATTCTTGAAAAAGTCAGGAATTTTGAAATTTTTTCAAGTTCGGGAAAAAGATATGAAAATGATATTGGTCTTGAATTTTCGCCCGAGGTCGGGAAAACGATCGGGACTGTCCCGGAGGCCTAAATTTTCGAATGTACCAGTTACCGTGAATCCTTGAAACAAGGATAGGTCTCTACAATTGGCCACACGTTCTGTGAATTGCTGGACGAGAGAGAGAGAGAGAGCATAATTTTCCACGGATCCGCAGTTTTGGCTTGCCTAGACTTCGGGTCGGGAAATCGGGAAAATGTCGAGAAAAATGAATTGCAAGATTTGGATGCTTCACCGGTATAACTTGAATAATCGCGAGAAGGCACTTTTTTGCGACTATTTTCAGCGCCCGGCATCGATAATTGGTAGATCTAGCTTGCCCGCTGGCAGAGACTACACGGTACATGATATGATAGTAGTAGTAGGATAGTTAGGCTGGTAGTACATGTACATGTGCCTACATGACATGTACAGTACTTCCATCGTCAAGCGCTCAGAACGGGGGGACCAAAGAGAGGCGTGCAGTTTGCTTGACGGCGGCGGTGACACGCTAGACTTACTCCACGAAGCCTGACTGGACTTGCCAACAGGGAATGCACTCGCGACTTATTTGATTAAATGAAATAAAAGGGGCATTATTCTTGTTTTGTTTAGCTCATTCCCACCTATAAACTATAAAGCCCGCCATCGCCCATTTCCGTCGCCTGTGCGTTCATCTAATCCTTCCGTATTCGCCTGATGTCAACGGGTAAAAATAGGGTCTGAAAATAATATGCTTTATTTACAACTACACTGCTTTATACTGTAAGGAAACACTTCAGGAACTAGTGTATATTATATAGGCCTACTACAAAATGTGCATTCATTATATTATCATTGATTAATGGGCTTTTTGGGGAATCATTCTTGACGGGCGGCACCCTAATTTTCCCACGAATAGGGGTCTTGAAAAAAATTTCAAGGATTTGGTGGGAACCCTGCAATGTGCACTATTTTGTTAGAGGAGTTGAATTTTGCCAGGCTGACAGTTTTTGTGATCTGCTTTTTAAAATATTTTAAGCACCAAAAGCTCTTTTACGTGCACAAAGGCACATGAGTTTCCTTGTTTATTGTCTGTCTGTCATAGGACTACCATCTTTTTTTTTCCCCCTCCCTTTCACGCGATAAGGGGGCAGGAACATGCAAATAAAACAAGGGAAAAGACAGATTTCCAAATCAAGCTTGCACAGCAGGGATTCAAACCCCTGACATTTGACTTGGTGGTCAAGTGCCCTGCAAGAGCACAGAAGAAGATAACTGTAGACAAGGCATGATCATCTGACAAGCTTAAGACCGATGTGAATTAAATTAGTAATGAAATGTTCTTTTCTATGCTTTTTAGTGGACCTCCTGCTGGAAATAGAATGCCCATGCAGCCTGGACCCATGAATGCCCCTCCAAGCTCATCAGCTAATATGCCCCCTAGTAGATTTCCAGGCCCCCCTCCGCCAACTTCACAGGTTTTTATCAATTATTTACATACATTTGTTTTTTGTTGTTTGGTTGTTATTTTTTCTGTTTGTTTTGTTTTTGTAGGGGGTGGGGGTTCTTTCAACTTTTTTTTTTAAAGAAGATTGCTAAGAATTTCTTTTAAAGTTAAGGAATTAAATGAATGGTCACTTAATGAAGTTTAGCAAAAGTTTTTTTTTTTTCTTTTTTTTATAATGTCTTGAATAAATTCTTCTTACTGAAAAAATGGAAAGAGATTAGACAAATTAAATTTCTTAAAAATATAAAGGGATAGATACAAATTTATTTTTCCGTTTACTTCTATTTCAGTTTGATAATATGCAACTGAATGACCCTGCAAATGCGGGTATGAGACCTCTTGGTCCTCCTCAAGGATATCCGTCGAACCAACCCATGGCACCGCTAGCAGCACCTACACAATCTCCCGGTATGAGGCCATCTCCTCAGAGGCCGATGGCTCCGGCTCCTAGTGGCATGATGCCACCCTCGAGCATGCCTCCTGGACCTGGAGCCATGCCACCCCAGAGACCCATGGCACCTCTGCCCACTGCCATGGGGCCCCCTCCCACTAGCATGGGACACCCACCCACCAGCATGGGGCCCCCTCCCACCAGCATGGGGCACCCACCCACCAGCATGGGGCACCCACCCACCAGCATGGGGTACCCTCCCACCAGCATGGGTCACCCGCCCCTAATGGGGGCCCCTCCTCACAGCGGAGGAGGTGGTGCCTTTCCTCCCACAAGTGCAGGCGCTCCTCCTCCCGCCCATCAGCCGACCATGCAGCCCCCTCCGTCTTCGGCGTACCCTGGTGGCATGATGCCCCCTCCTACTTCCTCGATGGCGGCGCCTCAGACTCAACAACCCCCAATGACTGGGCAGTTTGGCATGCCCCCGGCTGGCATGGCGCTGCCTCCTAGTCAAGGCATGCATCCTCCCCCTCCCCAGGGCATGCACCCTCCCATGCCGTCACAGGGTATGCCAAATTCAGCGAACCAGTTCCCTGGTTCAGCCCCTTATGGAGGATCAGCCCCTCAACCAGCAATGCAGCCTCCTCAACGCAAGTTGGACCCTGATCAAATGCCTAGTCCTGTAAGTCCTTTGGGGAGCTCAGTGATTATGAGATTCAGGAATTCCCCCCTCACATATTTTCTCTTAACTCATTCATTTTCTGAACGGATACTTGTTAACCTTGAGATCTTTAAAAGGGAAAGAATTGCGTTTTGTTTTGTTTTTGAGAGATGATCTTGGCAACGGTTGTTAGAAATTTTGTTTTGATTGTCAGTAAGAAAGAACAACCCACTGAAATACTGATACTCCTGTTTCGTCTACAGATTCAAGTCATAGAGGAGGATAGGAGAAATCATTCAGGTTTTTTTTGTACAGATTCAAAAGGATTAGTGCCACCCTTAGTCACCACAAATTTTATTACCCAAGATCGAGGTAAGTCAACCAAATTTTGTCCATGCCATTTGTGTAGTACTGTTTAAATGTCCCATTTTTTATATTTATGACCTGCTTAAAAGAAAAACTAAAAAAAAAATGAAGGGCATGAACATTAAGACAACTTTAGAATCTGTTTGTTTCATATAATGATTGTATGCCCAAAATAACTTGTGATCTCAACTGTGAGTTTTGAAATTTGAGGACATGAAATAGATCCATTTTGTAAATGTATTACTTAAATAGAAGAATTTTGTCTTTTCAAAGAATTTCAGTGGCCATCTTGTTGAGGATAATACGTTGTGCCAGGAGGCTCATATTCTAAATGTTTGATCGGAAGTGTACAGCAAAAAGTATTTTACTGTTTTTGTCATTATTGATTTTTCACAACTATGCAGTTGCATTGATGATGTTTTTGCTTTCCTGCCATACCTACCTAGTGCCGTTTCAACTCCCTTTTGAGCAAAGGCTGTCAATAAAGTATCGCCAACCCTGCCTGTTTTGAGACGTTGCTGCCAGAGAGCTCCAGGTCTTTCCCACCACTTTCATTTCTGTCTCCAGCTCTCTCTTCCACGTTGCCCTTGGTTGTCCTTTTTTTTTTTTTCTCTGTGGGGTCAATGTTAGGTTTGTTCTTGTAATGTTGTTTGGCTCTTTTCTAAGGGTATGCTCAAGCCATCGCCATTTTCTTCTCAGTTCCTCCTCAATATTATCTTGTTTCATTTGTAAGTTGCCTCGTTCAAAAAAATACACCATTTTGATCAATTTCCATTGTAATAGATTGTATATCTTGTCTTCAATAAGATTGCTGTTTGAATTATTCTATAGAAGATTTATGTGGTCCTGTTTTTAAAGGGAAAGAAAACAGAGATATCCTTGCATCGTGGCTCTTCCATAGTATTTAAGGTCTGTAGTATTCTAAGGATGTGCAAAACGGTAACCAAATTTTTGTTGCTCTCTTTGCTGCAGGAAACGCAAACCCAAGATTTATTCGCTCCACAATGTACAATATCCCTTGTACAGCAGATATGATGAAGTCTTCTCATATACCTTTTGCTCTTGCTGTAACCCCATTCGCAGATTTGGTTCCTCAAGAAGTGAGTAATTTCCACTATTTTAAGAAATTACTCTTTAGAATTGTGTGAGTCAAGGTTCCAAATTCACTCTGTGTCTCATCTCATGCGTTTACTTGAAAATTTTAAACAAGGTATTTGGTCAAAATTTCGTTTCATTTGTAGGCTTACAGTTTAAGATGTTTTATCTTGTAAGTTATATATAATAATGGTAATAATATTGATAATTTATTGTCCCTTCGTCAGAGCAATTAATGTACATTTCATACAAGTAAAACATAGTACATGTAAAACATTAAAACCAAATTAAAAGGCATTTTAACTAGTAAAAAGAAGCATATATATATTTATATGTATGGAATTATTGCAGTATCATTGGATAATTCTAGTGCCACAGTAAGCATTTTAGAGAAGAGAAAAAATAAATAAATAAATGGATAGATTAATGGAAAGGTAAATAGAAAGGAAAATAGATAAATGCCAGAGATAAGTAGACACAAAAAGGATAGATAATATAATATAATCAGCACTAAAATAGTTTCGTTTAAAAGTAATGGCATAAGGTAATAAATCATGTAAGATTTATTTAAAGTGAAAAATCACAGGTTAAAACGTATTGTATTGATACATGATATACATATTTTATACATATTCATAATGGATACTCTTACCCTAGGTATCACGATTAAGTAAAAGTTAAAGTCACACACGCATGCTTCTGAATATTTCATATTAGATCCATACACTGCCTCCGTGAGTTTTCTCGGTCGTTTTTGTTCTTGCTGGTAAAATCCTGGGTTTGTTTTTTTTTCAGCCAGTCGCCCAGTTTTTCAACACTTGGGAGTTTGCTTTTATTTTGATATTTGGTTGTGCAGATCAAATTTCTTGAAACATATAGTCTCTCTCTCTCTCTCTCTTTTCCTTCAAGCAACCTCCTCCATTGGTGGATCTAGGCGAGTTGGGCCCTGTGCGCTGTAAGCGTTGCAAAGCATACATGAATCCCTTTATGCAATTTATTGATGGTGGAAGGAGATTTCAATGCGTTTTCTGTGGGGCTGCTACTGATGGTGAGTGGATCTGATATCGAAAATAGTCTGCTTACAAGTTGTTTATAGTGGCAATTTGGTAATGTTTAACAGTTATGGAATTATTTATTGAATACTTTAAAGGAATCAGAATGGTGATAGGGAGGGGATTAAATGTAATGAAAAGATAATTGGGTGGGGTGGGGGCATGTCTTTTAGATATGGATTTATTGGACTTGTTTTCATGTCATTTTTACCATGATGAAGCTAATAATTTTTTTATATTTCCAGTGCCAAATGAGTATTTTGCTCATTTAGATCATACTGGTAGACGAGTGGACTGCTATAATAGACCTGAGCTGTGTTTAGGGTCATATGAGTTTGCAGCAACCAAGGATTATTGTAAGGTGAGGTTTATATTTTTTTCCTCTTCTTCTCTTGTTTTAGTCAACATGCTTCTTTTGAAAATGCTTTAGCCAGCATGGAATGAACTAGTTTGGCTTCCGCTGAAAAAGGAAATTTTATTTAATGTGTATCTTTGATGTCTAGTTTCACTAAATAAAAAAATACACCCGTCCCTTCTGGCCTTCAGGCCCGTGGTTTGAGCTTATCTCTATTTCCATAGCGTGGTGCGGACAGTGACAGATCATTTTCTGAATAGGATGCTAGTGTTATTGCAGAATAATTTCCCAGTCCGTACCCATTTTCACCTGGGTCGAGTGAAGACACAGGGGTAAATTTTCTTGCCTAAAGAAAAAGTGCATGTGTCAACTAACCCATAACCTCTGGAGTTTTTTTTTTAAAAGGCGGTAAGTACACATTTTGGTGAAAATGAATTTTTAGCACCACCATATGGTTTGAATCAAGGCGCATCGACTGCTCTGGGTCTTGCTTCTCTATCTTCATAAAATAAGGCCGTAAATGCGAAAACAAAAAAACGTAAGTCCAGTCAACTAGCAGTATGTTGTGAACGTTTTTTCGCTCTCCTGTAAAATTTGGTTCGGTGTACTTACGGTCTTTAAAAAAAAAAACTCCAGGCCTCAGCAGTCCAATGCTTTACCACAGCATCCCCTTTGTTGTTTAGGTTGACACATCTTTATTTTTTTACTCTCACATCTTATTTGTTACTTAATGTAAGGAAAACTCTTTTTTCCCATTCCTTTTTTTTTTTTAGAATGGAGTTCCACCCAAAGAACCAGCTTTTATTTTCATGATTGAAGTCTCATACAACAGTGTGAAAAGTGGGCTTGTCCAGCTGATTTGTGATAGATTAAAATCAGACATTCTTGTCAATTTGCCAAAGTAAGTGAGGGTTATCACAAAATTTAAACTACCATTCTCATTTTTTTTTTTTAAACACTTTGTCTTGTGTGTCTACCAGGATTTTAGCACGTTGATTTATTTGTGTAATTATGCGCCAAACCATCCTGAAGCTTTCTTTTTATGCAATAATTTTGTATATTTCTTTTCACCTTCCGTTCATGATTTAGTTTAATGACTCTTTGCATGATTCATCTTTTATTTTCTCCTATTACAATAGAGAAGTTGGTGCTGCAGAGTCTGAAATCAGGGTTGGCTTTGTCACCTACCACAAGGAGATTCATTTTTATAATGTCAAGGTGAGGTTTATTCCCTCAGGTTGTTTCCTGCCTTTTTTTTTTTTTTTGATGGAATTAGTAAATTAACGGCATTGTTATCCTTTTTAAATCCAGATTTTTTTAGTATTTTGATGACTACTAATGTGACAATAGTCCTTTTGACCAGCCGGTCTTTAGATACAAAATTTGAGATTTATTTTATATAACAATGATCCCTTGCAAAATTGTTTGACTTGAATATTTCTGTTTATAAACTCTTTTATTTTCTTTCCTGATTGTAATGGATGGTTTTCGCTCGTTTGCATTTTGTTTTTGTTAGCATGAATAAGAACACAATAGGTTGAAGATGCCTGTAATTTTTATACTGAACTTTTTATTTTCACTATTTCAGAGTTCATTGGCCCAACCACAGATGATGGTTGTCTCTGATATTGATGATATGTTTGTGCCACTTGTTGATGGGTTTTTGGTCAAACTGTCAGAATCAGAAGCTGTCATTGACAGGTCAGTCATTTTCTTGTATGAAAAAAAAAGTACACAAAATGGAGGGAACATAGTTGAATTTTTTTTTCCTTTAGAAATGCATGTACAAAATTACAACAAATCCACATAAAAAACACTAGCGAGAGATACTTTCAGGTCACCATTATTGTTTGTGTCCCATAACAAGTTTGAGGTTATTAGTGTCATAATGTTTGTGTCCATTTTAAGTCTTCTTTTCAGTGTTCAGACAGACTTTGATTTGTTTTGTTTTGGGGTGGGTTTTTTTCAGCCTTCTGTCACAGATACCACAACTCTTTTGCGAGTCAAAAGAAACGGAGCTTGTGTTGGGACCTGTCATTCAAGCAGGTCTTGATGCTCTCAAATCTGCTGATAGAGCTGGTCGTTTGTATATTTTCCATACTGGACTACCCACTGCTGAAGCACCTGGCAAACTGAAAAATCGTGATGATCGTAAATTGCTTGGAACGGAGAAAGAAAAGGTGAGGGATATTTTATCTTGTGACACTTTTTTTTCCCTTGTTTATGCAAAACTGTTCATGGCCAACTTTAGTCTACAGCCTTTTATTGGTTGTATACAGTATGTCCCCGTACCTTTCTGCATCTTACACATACCTGGCTGTGGATGGCTGGAATAAAGTAACAATGGTAAGTTGCATGTATGATGTAATCAGGGACTTTTTTAGAATCAGCATCAATGAAAGTGTTTAAAAAAAAATTTGTTGTATTTATCCTCAGACAATTCTGTCACCTCAAACCCCTTTCTACAATAAGCTGGGTGCTGAATGCGTTGCAGCAGGCTGCAGTGTCGATCTTTTCTTATTCCCTAATCAGTATGTGGATGTAGCTTCTATATCTGATATATGTAGGGTGACATCTGGCAATATCTTCAAATACAGCTATTTTCAGGTATTTTGACTCTAGCATATTATAACTTATTGTGTAAATATTTGTATTTATTAAGTTTGGTAATGTTGATCATTTTACTAGGTGAGACTTAGCCGTGAACAGCTTAACGAATCTGTCAACTTGTAAAGTCTTTTCATGTTTAATGATTTCTAACTGGGTACCCATTTGGTGAACGATTTTTAAGCTGGGTGATGAACTGTTTTAACTCATAGAGGTCGCCGCTCATTTTCTTTGAACTTACAAAGGTGTAGAAAAACATCTCTTTCCAATTGGGACCTTTGGAAAACATGGATTGGATGTATAAACCTTGAATTCTTTTCTAAACTTTCATTTGAATGAGGTATAGTACATCGCCAACCGAGTTGGCATGCCGCTCCCTTGGTAGGGAGCGTGCGCTACGTCAGTTGGCATGCCGCTCCCTTGGTACGGAGCGTGCGCCACGTCAGGTGGCGTGCCGACTTTGATGTGTTAAGATGGGTGAAATAAAGATTTGATTAGCGCTTAAAATGAAAGAAATACCTAAAGCATAAAGCCTGTACACCAGACAGCTTTGTTCGAGGAATAACTTTAAAATGGTCATCGGATCTCCCCCACCCCCACCATTTGGTTGAGTACTCAGTATCAATCGATTCTTAAATCTTTTAATCTATAGAATACTCAATAGTGCCTAAAGCCATACTCAACCATATCTTCTAAAGGGTTTGATAATCCTATAAATATGGATAGATAACACTTGGGACTTGGGCGTGTGAAACAATAGGGTACCAAAAAATGGAATGACAGAGAATATTGAGTTGTAAATAAATATAAATTGACATCAACCATAGATACCCCAGAACATTTTTAATCTGAGAGTTGAATGATTGTGGAGTTAAAGGTAGCGCATATTTCAGTCCTGAATTATGTATAATATGGATTACTTAAAATAATCATTTTTGTAATGTATTGTAAATATAATGATGATTACTGTAATTGAGAATTTCATTTAAATTTGTAAAGAATGTAGCGAATGTCTTTTACCTGGTTTTTATGTCATATACTGAACTAAGATGACATAACTATAATTTGGATAACCATATGGCTGTTCCCTGTATTTCTGACTAGCATGAGAATCATCAATGTGAGATGGGTTATACTTTAAAATATATTGAGTTTTACCTTTACATTCTGTAGGCCGATCTGGATGGAGACAGGTTCCTTGAAGACTTGAAACACACAGTAATGAGATCACAAGCCTTTGATGCTATTTTGAGAATAAGAACAAGTACAGGTAGGGATTCATATTTACTTATGAAGTAAGACGTAGATATTTGTTTATTTCTTGGTTTGTTTTATAGGGGCTTTTGTTGTCATTTTGTTTTCCTCCCTCTGTTTTGTTTAAATGTAATGTATTCTTAAAATTTATAAAACAGCAATGGGTTGTTATTTTTGAAAGGGATAGGCGTTTCTTCCATTAAATTGTTTCCATTTTTCTTTTACTTGCTTTTCATTCTTTTTGAAACTTTTCTTTGTTCTTAATATGCACCTTTCTTAATATTATTTGCAGGTATTCGACCAGTTGACTTTCTTGGCAACTTCTACATGGCCAATACCACAGATGTGGAAATGGCCTCAGTAGACAGTGATTCAACAGTGGCAGTCGAAATTAAACATGATGACAAGTTGACTGAAGCAGAGGGAGCTTATATCCAGGTTAGAGTTACATTAAAAGCTGACTGAGTATTTTACCAAAGTATCTTACAGGCCTGTCAGTTTTCAGGCAATTGCCTGAAATCAGGCAATGTTAAGAAATCAGACAATGTCATAAAACTAGAATAGAATTGTAATAGTAAAAATAAATACAAAGCAATTTTATTTTTAAAAAATCCCGATGTGAAACAAGTCACTTTTTTTTTTTT
>JBCJKF010672158.1:0-12268 GCA_039654545.1 Plocamopherus ceylonicus | reverse complement strand
GAAGTTGTCCAAAACTTTAAACGGCTCTCCTGCAAAAGTAACAAAATGTGGCTTACGCTAGTTCGTGTTTAGAGGGATGAAAAGACAATGAAAAAATATTATGATCACACAACATCATGTGGAAAGAAAAACAAAAAGACATCCTTTTTTGAGTTTCCAAATATAAAACATTAAACTTGACTATTGAAGCAATTCAAATATAAAACATTAAACTTGACTATCGAAGCAATTTTGGACTTGCCTCTATTTGAATAAATATAAATGTGTGATAATTTGTCCCTTGCTTTTATTACTATAAATTCACTTTATTTTAAGTAACATTTCTTACAAGAAATAGGCCTATTTAGTAACTTGTAAATGTAAAGCTTAAAGACAAAAACATTGTCCTCAAAGTTCTCACTTTACATTCATGCATGAGTAATTCAATACCATCAATATAGGTCTCCTTCACTTTAAACCAATGGCAGATCAGCGTTTTCTCTTTTTACTCCTTTCACCTCCAGTTAAAAACCCATAATTTTTTATACAGACGATGAAACAACGAAAAAGCCAATTCGCATATATTCCCATGACCCTGCAATCACAGTAATTATAGACATGATTATAGACAAATTATAAGAATAGAGCACTTACTGTTAAGCAATGCATAACACATATGTAATTTTTTCCAACATTTTGAGAAATCCTTTTACGAAATGCCCGGATTGCATCTTTGGGACTGAAAAGAAAAACCATTTCTCCTTTATCCAACAATAAGAAGCAAACCAAATATGAAAGACATACAAACATTTTAAGGTTATAAAGATAAAAAAAAATAGGCTCCAAAGGTTAGAGAAACGCATACATGTAAATAAAAAGTAAATCTTTACTACTAAACTAAACTTGATTACTTTACAGAGCAATATAAGTGTTTGAATGTCTGTCTTGAAAACACACTTGACATTCCGGCCGCAATATAGTGGTCTCTGCCTAAGAAGATAGTCCACCCAAAAGTGTGTTACACTAGTAACTAGAAACCATTGAAAAAAAGGATTGTCTGAAAAAAAAAACGACATAATATTAAACTGAGAGCTGACTTGGTCAATACACCCATTACTGTGACCGCAAACAATGCACTTTATTTTAATATATTTTTATAGCAAACCTTCAATTTTAACTGCTCTCAAATATTACACCCACAAGCCAACTTGAGTTTAATAATTGGTATGCTTTTGATCTGACATAATGTCACTATGTGACTGTTTGATAGATACTCTTGTATTACAAGGCTTGTCCGGAAAATAACCGTGTTTTCCCGATATCTCGAGAACTAATCATAATGTTTCAAATCAACAAATTGCAGGTGCTTTTTGCACTAATGCACTCCCTGAACACCAATTTTGAAGTTCCTCGGTGACCGGATGTATTTTTATGACCAGGTAAAGATGGCGACCACCATAAAGAATTGGTCAGAGTTGAAAGTCAGAGCTGTACTTCGATTTTTATATACAGGGAGGTGAGCAACAACAGCGTGTGAACTGGTGATGACACAAATGAGGAACCTTACACTGTGAAACATTTCTGAATCATATGATCAC
Source organism: Plocamopherus ceylonicus (assembly GCA_039654545.1). Classification (NCBI taxonomy): domain Eukaryota; kingdom Metazoa; phylum Mollusca; class Gastropoda; order Nudibranchia; family Polyceridae; genus Plocamopherus; species Plocamopherus ceylonicus. The sequence goes on along the minus strand of JBCJKF010672158.1, from coordinate 10,691 downwards.
AGGAGACAAAACCTGGGTCCACCACTCTACCCTTGAAACAAAGAAAGGCTCAATGACTTGGAAACACCCACCCTCCCATGCAGTCAAAACATTTAAGGGTCAACCCTTGGTCACTTGGTGAAAAATGACATGGCTACGGTGTTTTGGGATGCAAAAGGCATTGTCCTAAATGTTTTGCCCCCTGGATTAATTGGCAATGTGAGACATTGGACAGACTCAGAGAAGCCATTCGCCGAAAAAGACCAGGTCGTCTGAGGAAGGGCATTATTCTGCAACACGACGATGCGACGTCACACACGCCAAGGTCGCAAAAGATTGGCTTAATTTAAGAAATATAAATAGGAAACATCACATCCACTACACAGTCCTGACCTGACACCTTCTGATTTCCATATGTTTTGGTCCCTCAAGCACCACCTTGCCGGAAGGAGATTTGATGACGACGAGGAACGCGTGGATGCGACACAAGAATGGTTAAAGAGTCTTGACGGAACTTTCTGTAGAAGTAGAAGGGTATTTTTTCTCTTCTGCACCGTTGGAGCTAATGTGTCGATCTTGATGGGGATTACGTCGATACGTAGCTAAGTGGCACCAGTTAATTGTCAGTAAGTTTCAATTTGATCGTTCAAGTGATAAACACACAGTGGCAAAAGAACGGGTATTTTCCGGACAAGCCTCGTACTAGGTTATCATAGTCACTAATAATGCCTAAATTATTGCACCGCATAAAAATTATAACAAATTTAGGAGGTGAGTTTCTGTTTGAGAAATTTAGACTCAACAATGCCATGAATAGATCCTGACATGTACTTTCCAAAACAAATTGTAAAACTTAGTAAGGTTACACGTTTTGGTTGTTTTTTTTATCTTTCTAATGACACTGCCTCATGTTAGCAATACCTGATCTAGGACATTGGCTGTGTAGCCAGCTATATGGGTCTAGCTCATTCATTCCATCCTCAACCCTCATTTGGAGCATTAATATTCAATTTTTGATGGGTGTATTCTTAGGCAGAGACTTTGTGTCTCTATAAAACTATATGAGCAACATAAAAAAAAAAAACTATGTCAGAGAACTTCTTACACAATATATTTTTATATTATACTATACATGTATTATATATTTTATCTTCAAAAATGAAAAAGTTAAATTGTTCAAATTATACCCTTCATCCGTCTCATTTATAACATCACAAACGTCCATAAACAGGGCCCAGTTTTCAGCTTCATGACTGCCATCTGTTGCTTGTTCTGTGATCATAAAGAAGAAAGTATTATTTGTAACGATTTTAACTCGATCCAAGGGTCAGGACTGCCTATGAGACCAGTAAGATTTTTTTCACTGTCAAGTCCTTTCCTGCTTATGGTAACTAGTGCAATACAGAAATTCTTTTAGCTTGGGGGAGAGGGCGGGAGACATGCCCTTATAATGGTGTGCGAACCATAGCCAGTACACAGAGTTTCTTGTAACAGTGCACCTAAGTTTATCCTTCCTTCACTATATTATTTTCTTTACACATCCATTTTCTTTCATTTTGCACACTACAAGGATGTTTTTGCATTTTGCTTTGCTTTTTTTGTTGTTGTTTTTTGTTTTTGTTAGTGTGTGGTTTGTCTTCTTCTTTTTTTTGTTTATTTGCTTTTTGTCATTGTTTTTTTTTGTTGTTGTTTATTTATCGGATATCAAAATTTTTCCATTAGAGAAGGTAAGGGTCTGAAGCGAACACATAAACTACCCGTGCATCACGGGCACCGAGGAGGTCTGCGTTCATAGACTACTCAAGAGTCTTTCACCACTAAGCCTAAATCTACGCATTTTGAGCCACTAGGATTAAGTTTCTGTTTGAAAAAAAGAATTGGACATTGGACTGATTAGAATTAGACAGGCTTGATCTAGAACTAGACTACTAAGACAATAGATCTTTTATCTAGATCTAGATTCTATATGTGCATCTAGTCTAGATATAGAGCCGTCGTGCCCCTATTCGGACGGGTGGGAAATTCGACCACTTCAATGAAATATCGATTTTTTTTCAATTTTTAAAAGTGTTATCAGACAATTGCTGTGCATATCCATTCAAACCACTTTTTCTCAACTGTATGCGCGATTTTAGCCTTGTGGAAGCATTTTGAAACAACTTCTGGAGCAAAATAGGTCTCGAATCGAAGGTCTCGCTCAATCCTCATGACTTGCACTCTCATGGGTCCTATCACCAAATAAGGAATAACAAGCGTATTTTCGGCAAATTTCTCAATGGTTACTTTTAAAAGGAGGCTCTGGTCGGTTTGAAGTGTTTCCATGTGTATTTCATTCATGAAAACCCTTTTCACTTGATTTTACGGGGTGGTCGGATAGCCACACTCGAATTCGGCCTTGGTGCCGAAATTTGGATGGCCCCAACATTTTCGACCACCCTACCTCTAAAACTTAATAATTCAGTCCTGCTTACTTTATATAATGTTGTTTTCTTTGTTTGATTGATTAATAAATATGTATTTTTTTCAATCCACGTCACATTTCCCAAATGACTGATTTAATAATAAATGCCAAAGACAATTTTTTTTAATTGTGCGGCCACAAAAATTTCGGAGAGGACTTTTTCAGAATAAATAAGAATAATTCTGTGTTTCTCACCTTTTTATGTTACAAGCTCAACATCACATTATTCTAGATTGCTTAACAAATGTACTTTCTTCATTTGAGGACATAAATCTCTATTGCTTCTCAATTTTCATAAAAAAGAAAGCTTACATTTGCTTTGTCCATTTCAAGGTTTATTGAGACTTGGTAAATACCATTTGTTTCTCTTAAAATCCATTTTAAAAACAGGATTTCAATCAATTTGTGAAGGTCTGTTTTGTGACATTGGGCCTGTCTTGCTTGGGGGAGGCTAGAGAGAGCCTGTGACAGCTTTCCTAATTTCTGTTCCATGCAATACTGTATAATAATAATAATAATAATGATAATCCTCATCCTCATCATCATCATCATCATCATCACCACCGCCACCTCCACTGAAGTCTAATAAACATGTAGATCTATAAATTTTAGAGAATTTAGAGATGGAAGGGAAACAAAGAATAATGTACAATATGTTTTGAATTTAATGTATAGTTTAAGAAATGGGTTATCGCATCGAGAAGAGAGGACTTGTTCAACAAGACATCAGAACAGCTGTATAAAAACAACATTATTGCGGTAATACTATCGCGGCACTGTACTATTATTACAACCGGTACGTAGTATTATACTATACACCCTACTCACTGGTCTCGCTGAGCGCCGTGTTTACCTCGCTGAAAAGTGATTTCAACTTTTGAGTACTGTTGTCACGGACGGAAGTCGCCCGCTGTCCTGTCTGTATATATATTCTCTAGTCTGTGGTTGTACTATGCTGTCATCATCTGAACCGAAGGCCGATTGTAGTTGCAGACCTATTATTATATTTACTCTGTAAATGCATCATACATGTACTTATAGTATTCTATTTCTCAATTGCATATATATGCCTATGTAAAATATGAAAAGTGTGCTCACTAGAGGAATGCGAGCTAGATCTACATCGACTCGATAGCAAAGGCGGGAATGATGACGAATGAACAAAGACCTATGACGTCACATAACGATGATGGGACCAAAATTTAACCGTGTGTGAAGAAGAATGAGGGCATGTGAAAACAGGGGGTTTTCCCGATCTAAGAAGACAAAGGCTGGCCTTGTTTACGCGCCCGACACCCAATCAAACAATAATAATGATAGACTACAAGCCACGGGCATAGCTTTATGGCACCACTGCTCCATATCTAGCGCCCTCTGTTTCCATGAATGGAAGACTGCTTTCAAACTTGAATGGTCAACCACTCGCCTATAGATACTCATAGTATAGCGATAGGTCTATTTCGTATAGTCCGAAGAGCAACTGCAAGCCTAATTTGGCGGATTCGCTGCTCCATACCTAGTCTACTTCACTCTTGTTTTCCAGTGCACGTCAGGCATAATTTAAGTTCAGGTTACCGGAATTTTGCCGGCAAATTTTCGAAAACCGGAATTCCGGAGGTTGCCGGCAGATTTTCGAAAACAGGAATTCCGGACGTTGCCACAATTTTGCCGGCAGGTTTTCAAATACAGGAATTCCTGCATTTGCCGGAAAAGTGACATCTCTGAATACTAGTAGTATAATATATAAGTATTACAGGTAGAAAGATCCAGATCGTAGAACTAGGGTTAAACAACATACATGTTGAGTGCAAAATACAGCCGTCCGAATGTCACACCGACCTGTAGAATATGACATTTCGGGCGTCCGAACAAACCAACTATTTGTCCCTTCATATAACCTACTTAAAAACGGGATAAGACCGTCCTTGCATTCTGACAGGGCTGTCGAATATGTCAATTCGGCCGTCCGAACAGTTCAACGATTTCTCCCCTTATAAAACCTACTTAAAAACGAGATAAGACCGTCCGAAGATGCCAACAAGTCTGTCGAGTACGGCATTTCGGCCGTCCGAACAACTCGCCTATTTACACCCTCTGAAAACCTACTTAAAAACGATCTAAGACTGTCCGAATAACCACCCAGACCTGTCGAAATGATCGTTTCTTAAGTGTCTGAATACATCAATAGTCTATCCTTTAACAAAAACCTGCTAAAAACGGTTTAAGCTCGGGTGTCCGAATTGAGGTATTGGGCGTCCGAATAAGGGCACTCCAAGATTCAACCGTCCGAAATATAGGTACAAATATACCCTTAACAAAATTTGCATTTTTGAACATAAGCGTTACAACTAGTGCCCCCAAACGGCTATTTATTTAATCGGCATACTCACATGATCGTTTTACGACAGTTGTTTTATGAATGAACTCATTCTTTAATATTTGAGGAGCAAAATTCCACAACTTCCGGTAATAAGCCTTAGCTGTCCCAATAAGGGTACGTCAGCTCTAGATATAGGCCTATTGTTAATGATCTCTGTATAAAGTCAGGATCTTGATCTAGATCTAGACTAGGCCTTGACTCAAGATCTTCTCTAGATCTATCTGATCTAGATTCTAGTATATAGGCTAGGTCTATAGGCTAGTAGAAAGTACAGTCAAACCTGCCTTAGCGGTCACCTGTCCATAACGGCCAGTTCTCTGTGACCCCCTTGATTTTTTACTTTATATTTTTAACCTGTCCAAAGCTGTCACCTGTCCAACGCGGCCACAGTCAGCCATTTTTTAGACAAAAACGGTCACATCACCTGCTCATAACGGTCACTTTTGCTTAGTATCCTGACAAATTTGCCCCGCTGAATACCATAGATCCATCATAGACCCTGTCAGGTTCAAGCTCTGATGGTAGATTAGCGCCTGGGTAGAGAATTCCGACAAAGGAACGCCTTCGCCCGCCTCCCTACACCCTAAGACCACGCACTGCCTTCATAAGAGAGGTAGAATGAGGTTCTGGGTTTGAAGCCCGGCGGCCGGTGCGAAGTTGACTCTTTCGAAAGGCTCCTTACACAAATTTTCTCACCACAAGCAGGGGTAAAATGAGTACCTGGCCGTTAACAGCGCTGCCACTGTACGGGAAAAAGTTGTACGATCACATAGCAGGCGGCCTGTCTCGTCCTGTGTGTTATGAGCACATAAAATGGCTATTGCGCTATACAGAAGCTATCTTCTTTGGGTTTGTTTTTTTTTATGACAGTGTCAGGGTGTAATCATGCATATAATTTTTATGCAAGATGCCTCTACCCTCTGCTTCTATGCAAAGTTTGCTTTGTAGCCCTGTTATATTTCTGGTGGCCATTCCATGCTGGGTAGTTTTGTTTTGTTTGTTTTTGTTTGCTTTTGTTTGTTTGTTTTTCTATTATTTTTTTTTTTTTGGGGGGGGGGTTGAACAGGAAGGGGGAGGGGGCAGGAGGGCGGTTGGGGCAGTCCCTGTTCATAACAGCCACCTGTCCATAACTGTCACATTTGTGTGTGATCTTATGTGACCGTTATGGGCAGGTTTGACTGTATAGATCTAGGCGCACTACTATAGGATAGCCTGCAGTAGGGTAGACAGGCAGTTCAATGTTTTAGTAGTTTAGGGTTAGATTCTAGATCTAGATCTACTTTAAATGATGTTTCTATGTTAGTATTTTAACACATTAAACACAGTAACAGGATATACTTTTTTAAAAATCTCTAGATTTATAAAGTTAGCACAAGAATGTGAAAGAACTCAAAACTCTTACACTTAGGCCTACAGTAGTTTACAGACCCAGAAGAACAAGGTAACAGTAACTGAACTGTGAACTAGTCCATGGATGAGTCACTGATTACACGATTAGTAGGCCTATTAGTTAGCCTACATACTAATTTATAAATACTACATAGAATAGATAAGGACAAAGGTTTCGTCCAATTCAATGGCATCAGCCTTGAAATCTCTAGACTTCTCCAATCATCCTTACCTATTGAGTTTTAAGTCGTGCCAAATTTGCAAACATCTGGTATTTGTCTATACAACTCACCTATTAGCATTCCCACTTGTGTGGAAAGAGGGTTTCCGTGACCAAAGAGGGCAGCCATTTTTGTTTTGACAGTCAACCGACTGACAGAGACGATCTAAGAATAACAGAATGACGTCAGTTCCGGAAATGAAATGTTTCAGTGTGCCTTGTAATTCTAAGCAGCAGGGGAAAACCCACTACAACGATATACATGTATAAATATAATATATAGGTGTATAATATATTTGTATTTTATATATTATGTATCGTAATACGCTGCATTATAAAGTTCTTAAACTTTAAAATGACCATCACTGTGTTAACAGAATGTTCTTGCCAAAGCCCCATTAAAGTAACCACAGGTTTATTATATTATGGTATTTATATAATATGCGTGTTGCATATACATGTATTTAAGTTTATCATCATATCATATCATATGGAAATAAGGGCGGTATAGGTACATAATGTATACATGTATTACCTTTAGATGCCCTGTACTTATACGTGTAATAATATTGCTGTATGCCACATACAATGCATAGTATAATTAAAACTTTACAACTACACATGGAATAAGAAATATACATTTTAGTACATATCGGTCAATATGAAAATGCAATTAGAACAAAAATATAGTCTTAACAAAGAATTATTACAGTAGTTTCCATTCATCATCTTCTGTATTTTTCTATATTGTACATTGGTTGGGATTTTACACTATAATCTGAATTAGATTGTATTACATGCAGTTAGCTTGTTCGCTTGCCCGTTGATATGCGTCAGTCGTTTTATTAAATGGTTTAAGCTTTTTCCATAATTTCATTACTGACTACCGCTCATCTTTCTCTATCCTTTGTAATTTCTCTCGAAATCTATAAGTCAGATATAGATGACAGTTCAGTTACGTCTTGTTTGACATAATATGTATGATCTGATGTATATGGTGGTAGTGGATTTCTCATGGAGATGTCTTGGTTTATTGTATTTCAAAGGTTGACTGGTCTTCTTCCACGATAGAGTTCAGTGTGGTCTTGTTATTGAAATACATGTTCATTGCTAGTAGAGATGGTATGCCCTCCCCCCACCCACCCCCCACCCCAATAGTGACCTCCTTCTTTTGGCAATGTGTATAGTAATTGGTTTGCTTTTGGTTATTTCATACAGCTTAAGGAAAGAAAATGAGATTACAAACAACCCACAAAAAGTCAGTGCAACATTTAATGACTTTTTTGTAAATGTTGCAAAAGATATAGGAAATAACATAACATTTGGCCCAAAATCATATGCTAGTATTAAAGCTATAAAGGAAACCCTACCTGACACAGCAAGTTTTGAATTTAAGGAAACATGATGAAACAATCGGGCAAATTATCAAAAGTCTAGACATTTAAAAAAATCGGCAGATGAAGAAAAGATATCCGCGAAACTTCTTAAGGCATTTGTCCAAATAATAAATCAACCCATATGCAAGTGACACCCCTATTTAAAAAGAATGACCCTTTAGATGTAAGAAATTATCGGCCAGTGAGTATTCTACGTCAAATATTCAAAATCCTTGAACAAGTCCTGGCAATGCAATTGTATGAATCTTTTGAAAATTCATTTCATGATTGTTTATGTGCTTTTGGAAAAAAAAAAAAACATGGATGTCAAACAATAATCCTTAAACTGTTAGAGGACTGGAGGAAATCATTAGACCAAGGCCACCATACTGCTGCAATAATGATAGACCTGCATTGTAACAAAGGAGTTTGATTGCTTACCACTTAACATTCTCTTAAGCAAATTATCTGCGTATGGTGTAGCACAAAAGTCCGTTCTCTTATTGAAAAGCTATTTGTCAAATAGAAAACTGAAAGTAAAGGTTGGCGGCTCTTCTATCTACTGGGTAGATATTGAAAAAGGTGTCCAACAGGGTTCAATTCTTGGTCTTTCGTTAATTAATTTTTTTTTATAAATGACATATTTTAATTCATTAAAATGCTATTTTTACAAGTACATGTATGCTGATGATGTTTTTGAGTCGGACAAAGGCATTTTGCGCTAGTGCTTTACGCTTTTTGATATCGTCTTTTTCATTAATCAGACTGCCTAGTTTTCTTACACTTTTTTACTCCTCTTAATATTTTTTTTTTACAGTTGTTGAAGAAATAGAGGTAGCGAACGAATTCAACTATCTAGGATCGATGATCCACAACAACAGAGACATCCAAAAGAAATCAGATGAAGATGCTCAATGGCTCTCAACCGGCTGGGTAAAATGAAAGCCTCTGGCAGGCAATAAACAAAGCAATAAGAAATAGTAAAGATACTAAGGACTTGTATCTTCCCCATTGCCATACATGGGTGCGAAACATGGCCCATCCGCACCAGTGTCGAAACAATAATATCCTGTTTTGGACAGAAATGCTACAGAAAAATTCTTTAAATCCCATGGGTCCAGAAAAGAACAAATGAATCAGTCCTGAAAGAAGAACTGAATAAAGAAAAGGGCTCATAACAACAATTAAGAAAAGAAAGTGGACCTTTTTCGGTCACCCAAAAAGTACACCAAAGTCTAGAAAGAAAGAAATATAAATGGAAGGAAAAATATGCCAAGCCCAAGAGGAAGGGGGAGACCGAGAATAAGGTGGAGTGACATCACAGAAAACTTGCACATGGAAGCCGTTACAGTAGGAGTGATAGCACTGGACAGAGAAGCATACAGGATGGCAGTCATGAGGGCCAAATCCCATGTCCAGCAGGGACACGCCAATTGATGAATGGATTGTAAATATAAAATGCATATAAAAGGATTAAATCACATTGTCCTTGACGGGATTCGAACCATCAACCTTCCGGTTGTTAATCCAAAGCACAGCTGCTGTGCCCATGTGACCACACGTACATGTAATTTTGAAGCTGTCTTTGTCCGGATAAGTGGATGGCCTATGGATGAGACCTACAAGTCGATTTGCCTTATCAACTTGACCTTGAATGCAAGCAGTGGACTTGAGTTTGTTGTCCATGGAGCCCTTGGGGAAAAAATCTAAATAAATTAATGACATCCGAGGTACAGGTAGGTGTTTGTACAATCAGTTTACTTGTCCAGTGCTGCAAGCAGGCTACTTCTACATCGCTGCAAGCAGGCTACTTGTATAGTGCTGCAAGCAAGCTACTTGTCTAGTCCTGCAAGCAGGATACTTGTCTAGTGCTGCAAGCAGGCTACTTGTCTAGTGCTGCAAGCTGGCTACTTGTCCAATGCTGCAAGTAGGCTACTTGTCCAGTGCTGCAAGCAGGCTACTTGTCTAGTGCTGCAAGCAGGCTACTTCTACAGTGCTGCTTCGATATGAAATCCTGCTGAAGAAGAGAATACGACAAGTAGTTCTTCCTCTTCGAGATATTTTTCAAGTTTGTTTTTATAATCTAGTGATGGATTCCTCCCATAACTGTACATGGAACATACGTCAGTGACACAATACTGCGTGTATACTGACCAGCTTTGCTTTCTATTATATTTATTACCCTCTTCTTGAAAAGAGGTGAAACATTAGGATTTTACCACACACGTGGTAATTTTCCCCACAGACAAAGACTTAACAAAATTAAATAGAGTGGCCAAAGGCTCTGCTAACTGATCAGCTAGATCCTAAGAACACATTGACGCAAGGCGTTAAATCTATTTACCACCTCGCATGGATGCCATCCATATGAGACTCGCACTACAGTTACTTATATGATGTTCTTTACATTCTTTTGTAAACTGCATGTTTAGAAAAAAGATACTTCTCTTAAAAAACAAAAACCTAGATCTATATCTTTTTTGTTCTCTGCATTTGGTATATCGTCATTGCGCTCTTTTGTGAAAAAATGACAAGAAAAAGGAATTTAGAACGCCGCTTTGCTTTATCGTCCGATAGACGGTTGCCAAGATCGTCTTCAAATCAAAACCATCGCTAGCTTTTGGGTTTTGAGCTGGCGTATGCAAGAAAATGCTTTGGGGTTGGTTTTGTTTCTGTTTCTTTTGTTTGTTTGTCCGTTTGCTTTGGGGTGGTTTTCTAATCTTTTTTCTTTTTTTTTCTTTTTGTTTCGTTGTTGAGATTTTTTCGTGTTTTGTTTTGTTTTGTTAATTTCTTATTGTTGGGGTTTTTGTGGTGGCGGGGTGGGGGTGTTTTTGTTTGTTGTTTGTTTGTTACTTGTTTTGTTTTGTTTTGTTTTTGGCCGGGGGG
>JBCJKF010672048.1:0-12273 GCA_039654545.1 Plocamopherus ceylonicus | reverse complement strand
GTGCAATCTCTGTTTTATATCGCTGTGTTGCATATAAACGAGAAATAATAAACAAAGATAACAATTTTTTTTTTTTGTTTTTCTAGAAACAGTCGCGAAAATGGAAATGCGTAGTATCTTTATAATTTCAAAATAAAAATTGTATTAGATGTTTTATGGTTTTAGTAAAAACTTTTGTTTAAATTTTCATGAGATAATCTGCGAATTTCTTTTAAAAACATATTTTGTCAAATATTTAAATAAGAAAATCTATGAGATTCGAAAGAGCTGCATACGTTCCGTGTGTTTTAAAAATTCATACACACAGAATAAAAACTATTGTAGACGAGGATATCGCGTGATGGTTGTTTCCCAAGCTTTCTCGCTAGCGCAAGGTGCTCATCCTTTTTATCTACATCCGCAAACGGGCAAACCGCGACTGCGGTGACGGCTACGAGGGAAACGAAGGGCGGGAATGGCACTCGACAACTTGTGGATCGTTTCATTATCTTGGAAAGTGGTACTCGCGCGCGCAACTTCTAAAGTACGTTGCACGGAAGCCGGGCCATCCGCCGGGGCGGAATAATCGTATCACTTGGCGTAACCCCGCCGAGGGAATCTTTGGCAGCCTCCGTCTTGACATGGTCCTAGCTCAGCTAGTAGATAGTATCGTCGCGAATCTCGGCGCGAAATTCCTGAATATATATCCACCTTTACCTTCCTTCTCTCCGAGATACGCGTCCGTAAAAGACCTTTGCGCGTTTAAAGCCCCCTTACTCGGCACTCATCGTCATTCGGCAGGTGCTATAAACCGGCCGCGTGCTTTGCATACCGTCACGTTATCTTCGACATCGTGGCTCAAAGTAACATGATTTCATTTTTCGTGTGGAAAAATGCGCGTAATGCATTGACTAATCGCTTATCGTTGAATTTATTTTTCTTCCCGGAAGCATACATAATAATTTTCATAGCATCACGAGTAATAACGCAATGACCGAGATGCAAGTTTTATATTTTCTGCGTCCGCCGTAAGATATATGTAGGAAGGTAAATCAAGGAAGATTAAATCTCTTCCTCAACATTTAGATCAAGCAGTTTTGCCGTAAAAGCATTTCTACAATGAGATATTTATCTTCTGAATTTTCGCACAAAGACGATGGCAAATTTGTTATGTTCTCGTGAAGTCCGAAAAAAGATCGGATAAAATATAATAAAGTAATGGATGCGGCGATATACTTGGAAAAATGCATTAAAAACTTTCGAATCTTTGAATTATAAAACAATCTATCAATCTTGCAAAAATCGTAGTCTGCCCATTATTCGCTAAGATAGTAGATTTAGTTTCCCGATTAAATTTTACTGAATCAACTTATACACATATATATTTACTTAAATTTTACTAATTCAACATTTTAATAATTCTGACGGAACAATCTTGAGAATATAGTTTTTACTTTGCTATTCCAATTTACAGACAAGGCTACACATTACTTTCTTCGTCACATTTGCAAGGTTAAAAACGCGAGACGGTTGGCGAACTTATTTAAACCGCGAATATCCATGTAAGTATCATGGTGGAACCCACGTTCTACCACTTACGAGTAATCGTGTTCCCCGCAAAGTTTCGCCGAGAAACCGAAGCCGGAGGAGGCCCGCAAAAACAGCGAGCACGCCGAGATGGGTTTGTTCGTGGCGCGGCGCGGTGAGAAAAAGAGCGAGAAAAGAAGAAAAAAAGAAGAATAAGAACTTGGCCGAGGCAAGAATATCTACTTGCGCGTGGAGAAGCGAGAAGAAGATACAAAGCGCGGCGACTAGGTGCGGTGAGCCAGTAATTAAATTTGCAACTGCTAATCAAGTTCGAGTGCGCGGATCGATGCCAGCCGAGAGCCACAACAGCCGCGAAAGAGGAAACTGGGTGGTACGAGCGAGACGAAAACGATGAGAACGAAATGCTCGCACGAAAAGAGATGGTAGGACTTCGGGTCAATAAAATCGGACAAACAGACCGATCAAGCGATTCCGGAGGAAACGACACTTGAAGCTTCTGATTGAAGATAACCGTGACAATGACCAAGAGAAATAAATGCAGAGAGACGAAGTGTAAGAGGACAGAGTGGGAGAGGGGTGAGAAAAAAAAGTGCGGAGGGAAGAATTGTTATTTTTTTGACCATGTAATGATGCTCTTCCTGCATATCCATTAGTCTAATCGGTCGTTCGTTTGCTTCGTATGAATATAAAGGTCGTTGCGTGCGCGCGTACATCCGTGTTGTATCTCACGATGTTTCACCTATGATTCTTGTCCTCCATTCTGTGAACGTGTGTGCGTTCTAGATATACCGGAAGTTCGAATCATTATACGGTCGATTAAGGGGAACGTCGTGAGGGCAGAAAATGCGACGCTCACATCCGTACCGTCATCATGACGGCGGCCGTCCCTCTACCGTGCGTGAATTATACGTGATTTCGTCGTGGATTAATAGCCGTATCATGTCACAACTCAAACTGAAGCGCAGCAGCGAATGCAGACGAGCGTCCATATGCAATCGCAATTGAAAGATAAATGATGCGTGTCTGGCTATGTCCCCGGGGTTAAAAAAAAAAAAGACTAACTGCGTCCGCGAGATCGGCGCATGATCCCGACTATGTTCATATAAAAATCCGAAAAATAATACGGATTCGTCCGACGGATTGACAGCACGATTTAAAAAGAGATTGCACCCGCTAACTATATAGATAAAATCCGATATCAAATTTTCCCAAGGACGGGTCCATCACAATCAATTTGACGATACTGGTTGAGGAAATTTTTTTAGAATTCTGCTGAAAATTTTGACAATATCGTAAAGAATGTTATTTATAATGGACAAATAAAAATGTTAACAAATCCTAAAAAAATATAAAAAAAAACTTAGACACATTCGTTTTCGATTTGTAGCACAAACCTTTTTCAACGTGCACAAGTATTTGCCATTAGGTGTGGCGGATTTTAATGGATTAAGCGTGCAGAGAGAAACCGAACTCGCGCCGAGCGAAATTACTGGCTGGCCGATGGAGGCGACCAGGAATCGCGAAGCGTACAAGCGGCTCGCTCACGGCGGTTAACGTTCGTTCACTGACCCGCCTGAATTTTTGTCCAGCCAACATGATCGAGGACCATGTGCGAGCTACGAGAGCGCGCGACTCGGCGCGTTCGAGCGTGCGTTTATGCAACCGCGCGGGACGTGCACACGCATTTGGAAGGCGGCCCATGAACCAATACACCATCCTGGCCGCAAACGGACTAAATATTTGCGTCGCATTAATTGCTACGGCCAGCGCCCGATACTTGGCTAATTGATATTTGCGGAGCGGTCGGCGTGCAGTAATTCCGTCGGCATTCCGCTAATTAAAATATGACGCGACACCGTATGCGAAATCGCGCTTGTAAATTCAACCGGAGGCGATATCCCCCGATATCGTCGCTTCGCATCGTCGGTGGCGTCATCGTCATCGTCGTCGAATGTCCAGTCGATGTATACAACGGATGCGACGACGATATCAATTTTTTTTTTTTTTTTTTTTTTTTTCGGAAATCGGTACCGTCAAGAGATATCAACCGATTTCGTGACTCCCCAATATTACCTCCTGTCAGCCTTTGTCAGCGTGTGCTACCAATCGGTACGATTTACGGAGGTTTTCTACATGCCGGAAGTAACCGGCGAATCTCTGATTGACATTTCAATTGAGTAAATCAGGCGCCGATCAGATGGCCAGAGATTGTTGTGAATACAAATATTTGACAGGTTTTATTGCAGTCAATAGTCGTCGTTGTAATGAGATATTAGCAAGCACTTCAAAGTTAACGAATTGCCGTTTACATCATGTTCGTTTGTATGTTTGCGCAAATCTAAGATAAAAGAAATGAAATAAAATTAACCGGCACGACGAGATCGTCAAAGTCTGTACATACGTGATATTTGGACATTAACTTAAATGTAATATCCGCATCGCCTTTCCAACAACAATTATCACCGAGTATTTTGTCGGCGACAACGACAATAAATGCCTTAAATGTACGATAATTAAACTAACTGTAATTAGATATTATGTGATAATACCAATAATACTGTGTTATTTATGAAGCATTATAGTAAACCGATACATTCGTTTGCTGGGGTTTACCCGAGTGTACAATAGATATATTATAGATTCGGCACTCCGAACATGATTAATATGCAAGCGAATAATATAAATTTAATGATACCGAAAATACTCGCCATCTCGCGATAATGCAGCATACAACATGCATATAATAATTATATGCACTTTGCTCGTTATGCTTTATAAACTACGATATACGAACCGAAGCTTTTTTCGATGAAACGGCATTTCCATTTTCTCTCTCTCTCTCTCTCTCTCTCTCTCTTTCTCCCTTTAGTTTATTATTTGCTTTGACGATGCGATTAACTTCACTTTTTTCAGAACCTATTGACGTTGACATGTCTTTTGTACCTGTCGTGTATACAATATTTTGCGACTAAAACATTTTCAGCCCGCAATGCATTTTTTTTGCCAGAGAATTGCTGTTCACCGGATCATAAATTTATAGTAAAATATCAACTGAAAAAAAATTTTAAGTATTATTGGCAACGCGGAATTAACAGAGACATAGCAATCACTGATAAAAGCGGAAAATCCATTTAACTACTTCGCTTATCGTGCCACCCGCGCGCATGAGAAATTAACAACTTAAAGTTATCAATCGGCCGAAATAACCGGGAACCCCGGTCTTGGTATCTCGTTTATCGGCTCTCGTAAATCACCGCTGCTTTATCGTTCCATTACGAACTCATAAAGGATCGTCCGCTATTGCGAGAGGTAATCCTATTGCTTAATCCTCGCGCTTTCCGCATCGCGATCGAAAGTTCGCGATTACGGCAAGGTCCGCCCTTGCTCCTCTCTTCAGTTATCAGCCTCGAAATGTCCGACAACAAACCGCCTTTGTCGGATCGGCACGTGCACGATCAGCAAACGCCGGCAAAGCAAATTGCCGGGGTTTGTGACACTCTGAACTCGACCGCGCAAGCAGCTCCGCAAACCAAAGGATACTTCCGGCGCGTACGAGAAAGCAATGTCCTTTGCAAGCGAACACGTAGCTATCGAAGGGCGCTTTGCTTACAGAGCGCCGAAATTTGGAAGAGCAATACCGCAACTATTACAATGACTCGAGAAAACCAAAAGTTCGAAAGAATCCGTAATCGTGATTTTCAAGATTGTAATTTTATTTCTCACATTCACTGATTATAAACAATATTAATACATTTTCTTGTCGCATTTTGATTCCCTTTCTCAATGTATTGACGAATAGATCTTTTATATTTGCGATGTCAGGAAACCACGGAACCGCAGTCCCGTTCTTAAGATTCGATTTATCGTTTCCGAGCATTGCGGCTCTCACAGCTGCGACACGGATACGTACAGGTGCAGGTGCGGCCCGGGTCACATGCTTCTGCCGGACACGTGAATTTATAACATCTTCGGCGCGTTTGCGAACTGCCTGATACGACATTGAGAAATGAGGATAGAGGAGGGGAATGAAACTTTTTCTCGCCGGCATTTATACTTTTTTTTTTTTTTTTTTTACATCGACGTTTTTCCCGTCTCGCTCAAACATCCGTCAAGAAATCCTATCCGGAAGCGGATTTATGGATTCGTAAATCGCTTTCGTAGATTAACGTTCGATCTCGCGTCCGCAAGCGAGCGCGTGCGAACGGCGAAATTTTTCCTCCACCAGAGTGGAAGACTTACGAGAGAGAAACGGTTATCGCCATTACCCCTACCACATAAGATAAGAATAAATTTTTTTTCATCATTTGACTTAGCGACTCTCGTGAAAAAACGATCGATGACGAAGCTGTGGATAATGAAGTAGTTGCAGAAATTGAAAACTCTCGATAGTTACAATTCGAGTCGCCCGTTGCCAAGCTTTCTACGGTGTCACAACGAACGTAAACGTTTATCGAAAAACCATCTACTCGTTAATTAACGACTGCAGAAGTAACGGGAACACGATGAAGTTGCAATCGTGCGAAATATGTGAGAGCACTGTCCACCCATTAACTCGCTTACTCTCCGGAAACAAAATTCGTATCTTTTACAGGATATATTTTCTAGAACATATCGAGGAAATTCGCGTATTCCGGAATTTATGGGGAAGTTAGTTTTCCAAACAGAAGAATTTAAAGATACGCAGAAAAACTTTTAAATTTTTCCCTTAAATGAAGGATGTTATTCGATAATGAATCAAGCGATAAAAATACCTGCAGAAATTTTTAATAACATTTTCTTATCATCAAAGAAAACATACACTTTTAATTAATTAATATCTTTGAGAAGAAAATGATATCTGTAGCAATAATTATTATACACAAATTATAGCAACATAAAAATCCATAAAAATGAAATTTTCACGTAACAATTTGCATGCATAATTATTGCGACATGCGATTACAGACTTTTATATAAAAAAGTACTACGATATAAAGTAATTCAATATTTATAAAAAAACGAAATAAATCATTCAAGATATACGAGTACTATAGTCATAATATGTTTTAACTACTGATATTAATGCTGCAATGCGAAGTGTGCTTTAAGTGTGGTTGGCATATAAAACTTGCGCGCGAATAGAATTTCTTTCATTACAGAATTTCATTCATGCTACACAGTATTTATTCATACATTGCGTTATACATGAAATTATAATCAGTCAAATTTTATAGTGTTGAACAAATATTAGAAAAAAAGTTACAACTTGTATACGAGCGCAGAATTATCGATTTTTGAATATTAGCTGCATATATCGCGCGGCATATTTATAAATAAATATTTTGAGTAATTATTTAATTTTACGTTTTATCGAGACGATGACATTGAATTCGGAATTCGCCAACATACTTCCTCGAGACGCCCTCGCTGTAACAAGGGTCTAAGATTATACGCACGACGTACGTCCGTAACTCTCAAGCCACGGTGTATGTAGAGTACCTACAGGTATTCGTTGGCGATGCTCTGAACACCGGTTCACCTTGGACGTGTCTCAGGCTCAGGCGCGCCTCGGGTAAGCCGCGTAGAAGCGGCAGCTTGGTCTTAGGACATAAGGACTATAATTCGATCAGAATGCCGAGGCATGCTGAGTAACGGTAGCCGATCTTAGGAGAAGGGCTCCGGGATATTTCAGTAGGATAGACCGATACGCCCTGACACGATACATAATAATAGAATATTATATCTCGCGCGATAGACGCTACTAAATAATAATACGTTCGCTGTGAATTCTAATTGATGCAAGTCTAAAGACGCTCGTATAATGTTTCATAATTATCGGCTGTACGTACATGTTAATACGTTAATTATCTATACACTGTAACATAATGGTAATATGATAACATATTGAAATTTTTTTTTTTTTTGAGTCAATATGTGACTTGTAATATTAATTAATAAATTGACAGGTAATGTCAGACTTGAATTCTTGTAAAGGAAAAGAGATATATAATCCTCACAATTCCGTAATTTCCTATATGCCGATCCTTCATCAAACAGCCTGTATATCAGATAATAGAAACCCATAACAAACAATTGAATGAACGCCGGAGTGATAGGCGGTCGAATGTGCGGTATGCGGGCGAGACGTGTCGGGCATTGCCAAACTTTGGAGACCGCTGTCAGAAGCATCGGGGCGCATTTCCGTGGGTCCGGTCGACAAGAGTTATCACCGCGGAGTGATGAGAATCCAATATACGATAAGCCGTACGCTTTTTCATCGGGCGGGCAAAAAACAATGGAAAGAACGCCTAAAGGGTCGCGCGGGGGAGATAAAAGTTACTGCGATGACATCGACGAGTGACGTGACTTGTAAAATCTCTCTCTCTCTCGTCCGATCGCAGGCGACCTCTCTTCGTCTCCTCGGCTTTCAGATGACTGGGACAAGTCACTCTAGGGAATAAACGCGATATCAATGTCCACCTTGCTTGGCGCACAAAGTCTGACATTTTCTCGGAATTTTGTCGCCTTTGCTCATCGTCGAGAAAAAAACCGCGACTTATGCGCGAGCTGTTATTATTCGCAATTGAGCAATGGATCGATGAATATCA
Source organism: Plocamopherus ceylonicus (assembly GCA_039654545.1). Classification (NCBI taxonomy): domain Eukaryota; kingdom Metazoa; phylum Mollusca; class Gastropoda; order Nudibranchia; family Polyceridae; genus Plocamopherus; species Plocamopherus ceylonicus. The sequence continues at coordinate 4,159 of JBCJKF010672048.1, read as the reverse complement.
CGAAATTCTATCATCGTGGTAAATTTTCTTCGATATATCGTGTATTACGATTTGACGAAAATATATCGGTATATCGATAAAGTGACATTATATATAAAATATAGTTCTCGCGCCGTAACCAGCAACGAATATCCAAGATATATCCTTCAACATGCTACAATACTCTTAGTAATAACTCGTAGCAATACCGAAGTTTGCTCGGTCCAGCGTGTCCCCGGATGTCAACGACACAACAAGCTTAGATTGTGCTTCTAACTTCGATATTGCGTTCAACGCCAAACAACACTGTTCAACCTTACAAGCAAAGCCGTAATATAAATTGATCGATACGACAGTAGCGTCAATTGTGTCCTCCGACGGTTCGTGCGATTTTAAAAAACCGGTTTTGGAAACGGCGTCTTTAATGATGCGTTCGACAGCAGTCGAATGCAAAACCTAGTTTTGCCCTTCGAAGCTACGTGACGACCTTTCGAGTTTCTTCCACGGCGCGGTTTCGCGTTCCACGTGCGCGTAATGTTTCGCCCAGACTTCGTGTTACGAGTTACGGTAGTTTCGAACTTCAAAGTTGATTGTAAATCTTGCACAATCGCTAAGTTTTATAAAGGCGTTCGATCTACAATAATGCCGTGCGAATGAGGACTAGCGTTTAAAATCACCTCCTATTAATTACCATAATTAATCCACATGTCCTTCATGCGATGTTTCGTAAGAAAAAGAATAGAGATTAATGACTCCCCGATTAATGGCCGAGATAGAATAAAAATATGCGAAGAAATGCCATAGTTGTATGTTTATTTCGTGGCTTAAACAAACATGCGCGAGATTACGTCGTCGATTTGGCAGCGATTCGACGGATAACTCAATCCGAAGCCGAAGAGAACGATATACGACGCGATAAACGGATGTAAAATCGTAAAACGATCGTCTGGCAAAATTTCACATCGGCAATGATTCTCTGAGTGTTCGGGGGTCACGACCGCGCCTTGAGGAAGCGAGCTGATCGCTCGGGAAAGTGAACAAACCACGTTCCATCCCCACTACTATGGCGGAACCAAGGTTCTCCCTTTGCTCCCTTCCCGTCAGCATATTCCTACCATCCACTCGGATGGTCTCGCAATTCTCTCCAGTCCCTCGACAGCATCTTCTCTCGCTTTGGCCGACTTGTGCCTCACCTCTCTCTCTCTCTCTCTCTTTCTCTTTCTCGACTCTTGCGCTTCTCTTCCCTCTTCTAAAAAATCTCGTCCCTGCGACCACACATCGGTCGTATACATTTCTTTTCATTATGTTGTATTCGAAACCGTTCCACCAACCAGCTCTCTTTCTCTTCGGCCTCGTCTATCCCACTCCGTCTCTCGATCTAACTTTCCGACGCTCCTGGAGAATGATCCGGCTATGAATTCGAGGACGGTTCAAGAGAGACCGGTATAGCGAGCTCCTCGTAGGACCGGTAGCCATAGTATGAGTAATCCTGACGGCATGTTCCTATGTTTACAAACACGGACGAGTTGAAGAAACCGTGAATGGAGTAATACTCCCAGAGCCCTCCAGATTCGATGCAAACGGATTTCCTTAATCTAATCTTGCATCTTTTGATAAAAATTATAGTAAATGCACTTGAACGGCTAAAGTTAAGAGAAATCTTATATAACTATAGTGAAAAATTGTGTCTTTTTTTTTGCATGCTCGACTGAATTGCCTGCAATATTGGTCTGAAAATCGCTAGTTCAAATTAAAGCTCATCATTAAGCGATGACGAATGTGGCGTTAGAATATGCATACTTTGCTTTTGTTATATATTTAATCTCGGACACGAGTTAATCATCATGCCACCAAAACGTTTCATTTGACTATAGAATTATTATCGAACGCTTCAGTTATCTCGTGTTAGCACAGGACAATGAATTCGAGATTAGTCGAGAAATACGGGCTCCGCCTCGAAGCACCGAGGCTCATATCCAAGTCTGATGTTGGATCTAGCGGAAGATGAGAGAAAGAGAGAGGAGCAAAAGAGGTAAGACAGACGGAGAAGTGAAGACAGCTCGTTTCGTCAGCTCTTCACCGTTAGAATAAGAAACTTACTTTAATACATTGATCTCGAGATTAACGGATGTATCGTGAAACAATACTCGATAAATTTATCATGAATAGAAATAATAAATTCAAGAAATAACAAAATATGCAAATCTGACCAAAAAAAAAAATTTCCGCGGAAAGGGATAATCATCATTTGAACAAAAATTTAATTATAGAAAATATGAGATATTCCTCTAAAATTATAAATATAATAATTATAATTAAATTTGAATATTATATTGAAGAGGAAAAAGAAAAAAAAAACATTTGATGAGGAATTAATTAAGTAATGCGCTTTCAGTTCCTCTTCTCGTAATATCGAAAGAAATTGTCGCTTAAAGAGATTGCTCTACTTGTTACTTCTATTGTGGACATGCCATTTGTATTCCCTGCCATGATAGTATTCGATGCAACGACGAAACGTTTGGGTCGCTGGTTGATATCAGCTCTTCCGCGCTCTCGTGTGGACGGCACGAACTCACTTTAATCCATTGATCTCGAGATTAACGGATACCCCGAGGGTCGTCGATAAATTCCTCTATCAGGGGCGAGAAGGAGCGAGGAATGCAATACCGCAAAGACTGCGGTGTCGGTCGGCGGGGGTTAACGTCACCGTGCTAAAGCGGCGAAACGTCGATGAATAATATCGATCGAAGGTGCATTCGACTGACGACTTCATCCACCGAACAGCGTAATTTACCTCGAATAATCAAATTTATTTATTTTTATTTTATTCCCGGATATAACACGGTTTGACTAGCTTTCTTTGACTTTAAAAAGTCAAACATCGATCATTACTAGAAATCTATAATTTTAAATAAACCGATACACACATAATAATCACATTTTAATTATAGAATAAACTTGATTCTCTTGGAAAATCTTAGACGCGAAATTCTGGGTCTATAGTCTTTATGTTTTTAGTCTTATTATTTGGTCAAAGGTTAAATTGTGTGAAAATAAATTTGCATGTAATTGCCACTTATCAGATATCCTGCCAGTATATTTCGTTATCTTGAAAAATCGCGCTCAAAACATGAGATTTATAAAGTGTCGATCAAATATGCATTTTTTTTTTTACACAAGAAATCACAATCCGATTTAATTTTACGGCTTTTTTACACTTGCTCGCCAGCGAAAGGATTACTTTTCTGAGTGTCAAATATAAATAATGCAGGAACGCCGCGAAATCGTGGATTTATGATTTCAGAGAGAAGACAGGCGGCTTAGACACCACGTATATTATATATCCCTTTGCTATATATAAAACTTACATATATATAAGACTGTAAGACTACACGGTGAGAAAAAGACAGCACTCCTGCTCGCGCAACGATATGATTTCGCAAGAGAATCGACCTAGATATTATAAAACCACATCCCTTGTGTGCCGAAATATATCCTGTATATATTCAGCGACCATACCTGTCAAGGATGTCTCGAAGAAGGCATGGAAGGAAAATGGCCTAAAAAAACCCGAGGCTTTTAGAAAAGAGCAGGATCCTTGGGTTTGGGATTGGACAGCTCGATTTTCCCACGAATATAATTCGCGGCTCGGCAATGATTTGTCGGATCGAATTCGCGTTTCTCGATAGGTTCCATTAAAACCCGTAGATAAATAGATAAATATCTCAGGAATCCCTTGTTTTATCTCACAGTAAATTTAGCTGGCAATTAAATCCATTACAGCAAAACCAATTACGGTATATTTCCATAGGAAATACACGCCTAGCATTTGATTGGCTTAAACTCTATTGATCGGACGGATTTACGCGAGGATGAACTTCTGTCATTACAGATTTGACCTGTACTGCCTAAAACTGCAACGGTTTTACAAACAATAACGGGGAACAATGGGAATGCACGGAACAACGCCTCGTATTTTTTGATGCAAAACGTTTCCATTGAGTTATTGTGAAAGGGTCGATTATCACTTGATGAGTTCATGAGTAACGTATGAATGAACGTAAGAGCCGACCATAATTTATGACTCAAGTAAAGAAATGCGTTCTACCTTCACCGTTAACAAGTAGCCTGACACATATACGAATACAAATGTAAATGTACTTTTCCATTTAATTTTATT
>JBCJKF010671937.1:0-12277 GCA_039654545.1 Plocamopherus ceylonicus | reverse complement strand
TATAGTTATAAGTGAATACTTCGGTCAGAGTCAGAGCATTCAGTTTTTACTTTCTTTTCTCTTCTGTACTGAACAAAGAAGCCAAACGTAATGTGTATGCTAACCCTATGAGTGAGGTATAAGGAGTATATCGGCAAAATATACAACATTGTATGTGCGACTGAAATAACGAACTACTGATATAAAGAACTTTTTCTATTGCCTGGGCTTGTTCGTTACATCCGTGCTCCACTGTAAACTAGTTGGGCACCCGGGATTGTAATAACATAATACTATGTGTCTGTCTGTTTGTCTACATGTATGCATGGACTCTATATCTCTGTCTGTCTGCCTGCCTGCGTGCCTGTCTGTACGTTTGTCTGTCTGTCTGTCTCGGTAATTTTTCAGTCAACCCAATTCTAAATAATAATAATTCAATACTGTTTACCTTGTAATGTTGCTTTCTTTGCTAGATTGATTAATAAGTGTGTTTTCTACATTCCAGTATTTCCAGGTCATAGATCTATTTATTTTCCTACTACTCATTCTATAATTTACAAACAGGACGTTTCAAAAGAGATCCATATTCTAGATCTAGATCTAATCTAGACTCTAGATCTAGACTCGAACTATATCTAGATGTAGTTCTAAGCTAAATCTAAAAGAAAACAATAAGTTTCTGACTTTTTATGTTGCAGACATTCTTATGTGATTAAACATCATCACATCAGGTGTCCCTATTTTGTAGCTTTGCCACAATCATGTAGGCTGGGCCTAGCCATCGAATTGTGTGCGAATTAACAACATACATGTAGCCTATTGGCAATCTCATTGGACATTCCTAGCTGATAGAGCCGCCGGCTATTTTTAGCTAAATCTTGCTTGCAAAGGTGAGAGGTCATTGCCAGATATATTGTAGTCAAAGAGCCAAATTGATCCCAATTATTTTCTCGGGTGTCAAATTTAGGAGCCAAATACCTAACCAAACAGAACCCCTTCTCTTCTATCCTACACGCACTATTGCCGCACCGTTTCGTTCCTTTACACCATGGTTCACATAAAAATAATGTGGAACTAAGAATCTAACAAATAAATAAAAATAGTTTATCAGATACTACTTAACGCAACTATGTAAATCTACATGTAGATTTGTTATGAGGTCACGTCGAATCACACCCATATAGCACAGCCCTTGGCTTTATCTGCTCTAGCTTGGCTTTAACTATTCTAGCTTGGTCCTTGCTCACAAACTGAAAAAAAAACCCAAATTATTTTGTCTTCTCTAGGCTAATTTGCTAGAAATATTTACAAAAATAATTAGGCCCCTAAGCCTATGATTTGCAGCTCAAAGAGTAAAAAAAAATCCCCAATCCTCCAAATCGAAATAGGCCTATGGAAACCAAGAGATATTGTAATTGCCCAAATTCCTGATGTTTGCCCTGAAAAAGCCAAACTGGCAACCCTGGCCCTATGCCAAGAGCTAATGTAAAATGTTCTTAAAATTGTCAATGTATGTCAATACGTATGGTGTCTTGGTTTTGTATATTTATTTTATGTTTGGTTAAATATCAATATTTTTGATTTAGTTGTATTTCAATGTAATTACCTAATATATTTTCATGAATGTGTTTTCCCTTTTATTTCAAATTGTGACTTGAAATGACTTTAAAATGACTTTAAATAATATATTGTACTTTTGAAGAGTTACTTCCCTTGAAACCGTGGGGCCATTTTTAGCGTGAAGTCTAGTCTGCAAAGATGAGAGGTCATTGAAGTAAATTCCATTCCAAAGATCAAATTTTGATTTGATAGAGTCATGCAATTTGTTTTTTAATGAATAGGGTTCATGTCCCTATTTTGATGTATAATGTTTACTGAAAAATCGTTTTTGTAATTTTCAAGTGACTGAGTAGATCTACAGTGATGCGCAAAGATTTCAGGCGGTTCCCGGCGGGGAGCCCACAATGAGCACTAAATTTTTTAAAGAAAGGATATATATATATATATATATGTATATAATACTAAAAATATAAAAGATATACTTCATATACAGTAGTGATAAAAAATAACGTTACGTTTTTGTTTTCTAATACACGTGAAGTATGCTCTTTAAACCCACAATTTTATGTATCATTTGAAAGAGAAGTGGCAGACGACTCTAGAAATCATAGTTTTATTGAAATGTGAGATAAAATCTCTGCATAAGAGACGATGCAATGAAAAACCACAAAATCACCACTTGGCAAATGGTGCTCTCTGGCCTAGTATTTTGTGTGTCCGCCTTTAGTATCCAGCAAATGCATGACACGTCGTCTTATCGACATTGTTATGACAGTTTCTCCCGGAATCTCAGATCATATTCCACTGATTTTAAAGAAAGAGTTGATCGTTTTCTCTGGGAATCGGAAGCTGTTTTAATGCCCTCTTCACCAGAGACCACATCTGTTCCATGTGGTTCATGTAAGGTGAAAGTGATCGCCAAATAAGAATTTCTACACTGCTGTCCTACAAGAACAACTGCATAGCGGAGCGTTGTCATGGCTATGATGTCAAGGTTGTTCCAGGGTTGATGAAAGGAGTGACGTATGCCCACTACACTGCCTTTGCTTCTTTGAAGTTGCAACGGCTGTTTTAAATGGGCCCTCCTCATGGGCATGGACGATTTCGTCATCTGCATTAGTACTGTTTTGCGTAGCCTTCATGGTCTCTGGAGATCTTGAACAGACCTGGTAAAATCATGCATGCGCTTTGACCGATAAACTGGCGTTCGTGATACAAGATTGAAAATGCCGGCTATTCATTTAACACTAAACCCAGTTTCCCAATGTTCAATTAACTTTGTCCTTTAAGCACAACTCAATTTTGGCATTTTCGAATGGTGCTTTATTGGAGAGGTATTGTTGTCTTGAAGTTTTAGAGAGAAAAAAAAATTGTTTAAACAAACTGTAAATCAGGCAGAAAGCTATGATACAACAGGTAGAAGTCAGGTCCATTATCATGAACGTGCAGGAATGTGCAACTTTTTGGAAATAATTGCTTTGGTGTGCAGAACATAATGTCAACAATAATTACTCTACTTTTTCCAAGTTGTGATTACTAGGTGCTTGGATCTAAATCCCCATATCTCTCTTACAATGACATGTAGATGAATGTATTGGACACCCTTGTACGAATAATTGACTTGCCTTTCACATGGTATATATCATGATTTATTTTGATGCACGCACATAGGTAGACAAAGTGAGCACAACAAAAATGTAACGTTTATTTTTGATCACTACTGTAAATATGAAGTATGAGTGTTTGTGTAAAATGCTTTTGTAATTCATTCTTTATCTTGTCTTTTCAGCTCCATAGCTGTATCCAGTCTGGAACATGAACTGAAAGCTAAGCTGGAGTCTTTGCCAAATCCACCCTCTAGAGTTTATTTCAATAAAGGCTTGTGAAAATTTTGTCCACATGACTGGAATGTTCTATTGACTGCTATTGCTTGGGGATGTGTAACATACATTAGGATTCTGACTATATCAATTTTGGTGTTTGAAATCTTTTTTTGTTTTTGTTTTTTTTTGTTGCTTTTATCCTTTTTTCTCCATAATATTTAAGACCGAAAGATTCAAAGATGAGAGTCTTGAACATTTTTTATTTTTTAGGTTTGCCTTTAGTTATGGATTTTAAAAGAAACTATTTCAATTATATTCACGTATTTTAATATATATTTTTATGTTTTATGCAGCAGAATGCACTCATAGAACAAAATTCATGGGTATTTTCACACAGCTATTTTCCCCCGTGTTTTTTCCATTCCTGACTTCAGTTTTTCACACTACAAACAATTCATTTTTTGTTTTTTGTTTGTTTCTTATTGTTTTGGTTGGTTTTTATTTTCTCTTTCAGATGAAAAGAAAAGGAAGTGCCTAATAATATGATAATTTGTCTTCATTGCTGGAGACTTTCAGAAAATGTATTCAGAAAATAAAACTTTTGCATGTTTGTGATCTGAAATTTGTTCCATGAATCAAAACAATCGTAAACGTATGTGTGTTAGCAACTTGACAAAGATGATTGTTTCTTTTCTGTAACATGGTGGAATGGTGTCATTGTGGTGCTTGAAGCAATGCGATGTGACTCCATGTACACACATAATAAAAGCCGAATAGAATAATCAATAAACAAAGTATACATGTGGTGTCATGGTTTAGTGGTAGATACTTAAGCTGCAGACAGAGAGGTCAGAGGTTCAATTCCCGGTGGCGAGCGTGATGTTGAGTTCTTGGAAAAAAGCTCTTATTACACATCTCATCCCTCTAAACACGAACTAGCGTAAGCCACATTTTGTTCCTTTTGCAAGAGAGCCGTTTAAAGTTTTGGAGAACTTCTGCAACCTTGTTGTGACTTAAATCAAAATCGGTTTTATTTCCCCTATTCGTTGCTCGATTCCTTAGATTTTTACAGAGGAGAAAATATGTGAGACAAGTAATCGAATGTTGATTCTAACTCGATTCCGGGTCAAATGTGGCTTACACTAGTACGTGTTTTGAGGGACGATTTTCTCACTCCACTCAGGAAAGAATACTATAGGCAGTGGATGATCTTGTCAGCATGCTAGAGTGATGCGCTTGTAAAATGGATTCTCCCCTGTATGCTGCTCATGGAGTTGAGAAGGTTGCTGGATGGAAAAGACCTGTCGGGAAACCCTTGTATAGTGCATAGAGAGAGTATGATTGAGTAGATATTATGAGGCTTTATGAAAGCTCTAAAAAATATTTTTTTTGTTTCTTAAAATACATTTAGTGCCATTACTTTGACTCAACTGCCACTACTATTATACACACGTTATTGAAAATGTTTGTGAAAGTTGTCTTTTAACAATAAAATTGATCTTTTTAAGTGAAAGTAAGGGCAGTAGTTTCATTACAAAGGGAATCCTTTAATTGTTCAATAGATCAAGGATGATGAGAGTTTATAATTTTAATTTCAAATACAGAAGTCAACGACAAGTTGCACGGTCGAAAATAATTGTTTACTGAGCCGAATGTGCGATGTGCCGAATTTCAAGAGTCATGACCCATGATAGTAATGTTAGTAAATTGAAAGGCCCATGCCTATGTTGTGGTCTTTTATTTAATTTTACCGATGTCATGAGGCACTCAAACACACACACAACCACCTGCAGCACAATGTTGGTGATACTGAGCATCTCAGATTTCTATTTTCTCTCCTGTTTTGTCTGCTTTAGATCTATATCTAACCCGGACAAACTGAGTAAATAAGTCAGCAACTGGCTTATCGTTGACTACTGTTAAAACAAATCTACCTTATTTGTGTATTTTTATGATTAAAACTCTTTGTTCATTCTTTATTCTATTTTGCCTGTCTTAGCCTACAAATGTGCCAGATCATGAGTCTGTACCTTTTTATGGTGAAGGAAATGGAAAATGTATTTGGCATTATTTACCATAAGATATTCGCCACTTTAAGGAAGCAAATTTTTCCCTGTTCTTGACATTATGCATAAAGCAGCCATGACGCCTGATGCTGTCATAAATATTACAATTAGTGATTATGGTGATATTTGAGTTTGGGCTTGTTTCATATGTAATCTAACTATTGTTTTATTGTTTTGTTCATACATTTTTATTTCCATTATGAAGAAGGTTTTGTTAATAAGAAATTGTCACGTGTTGCTTAGAATGTGATAAGTGTAAAAAGGCCAGTCAGTTAAATGGCCATACAGTGATATTGATTTTGAGGGAAATGTTGGTGTTATTCTTTGCATCTAGGAGAGAGAGAAAACACATGAGTTTTGAATTCCTTTTCTGTATTGTTTTGCTGCTGAACTTCTTTTGCATGCAGAAGTGAAAAAGTCTGGATAAATGTTTACATTTTTTTCTTAAATTGAAGAGCAATTCAATGAATGATGGATTCTTTCATGGTGTGATGCCAGTAATCCAGTTGGTCTGATGAGGAAACTGTTGCATATAGAGATATGGATTGTGTTGCTTCAATTAATGTTGAATGTTCTGTTATTGACCAATGTTTTTAATGATTGATTAGAGTTTGAAATGAAGATTTTATGAAAATGTGTATAACTAGGAAGCTTTCATGTTCATATGAGTTTGGACTGTATACTTGCATTTCTGTTTTGAACATGTGATCTAGTTTAGTTTTTAAAAAAATGCAATGTACAATAAAATAAAGACCACCTGCAGGTTTTGAATACCTTTATGGGTGTTTCAAACTTTTTTTTTACATTAAGGAGACCAAAATCAAACTATGACTGACTCAATGACTTAATGCTGTATTACCAGTAGGTCTGTTAATGTGTCCGCCTCTGCTCTCTATGTAATTTTGCTTCGCAGGATTCTCAATTTGTTTCTATTTTTCATGATTATCCTTAGTAGATGGTTGAGGTCATCCAGCGTTTTGAGCTGCATCACTATTTTCTAAATGAGAGATGTCTCTAATAAAGACCACAGGCAGTGATGTCAACGGTCAACTTTTGAATTTTCGTCCAGCTGTCATGAAGTATAACATACATTTCTTTGTTATCTGGGATATTTTCATTTATTCTCAGAATATGCCCTAGTAACCAAACCTTGATTACATTTAAATGAGAAACCATACTGGCCCTAGAGTTTGAACATTTTCTTTATTTAGTTAGGGGCTCTAGGTGGAAATTTGTGGGTTTTTTTTTTTTAGCAAAGTACAAATGATTGGTTGTCTTTCAACACAAGCACCATCTTTTCCCCTCACCCCACCCACAGCAACATTTAACTACTTTAATTTTAACCCCCTACAACTGTTGTTTTCTTTCATGTTAACCTTCTACATGTATTTCTAAATACTCTGTGCTGCAGAGCCAATTTAATAATCATTGTTAACTCTATTATACATTTCCCCTTTGATGCTGTCTGTTGTTGATGGACCTTAAGTAGAGTACAATTTTGCAATGCCACATCATTCACATCCTTCATATCTTGATTTCTAATTGCCACTTTAAAATAATGGAAATCTTGGAACAAGTTTTATTATGTATGGGTAGAGCAATCTGGCAATGCAGTTAGGCCGCAAAAGATCTATGAGACTCACGAAGATGCTTTAACTTATGAAAATGAGTAAACAATTTTTTCCAAGTAACCTTGAAGTGGTTTATGACTATTTTTTGGGTTATCATTTAAACTTTATTTTCCTTTTTTTTTCTTCTTTTTTTTTTATTTTATGAAATTGAAGATTGCTAAAATATCAATATTACATCCTCGATTCCTCATATCATCAATGATCTTCTTTTTTTTTTCATCCATTACAAATGTTTTTCAAGTCTCAATATTGAGAACGGAAAACCACAAATAAGAAATAAGGATCAGTTTCCTTGCTTTGAATATGAAAATATGAAGCGTTGCAACTTACATATAATTTTGGGTTGTTCTACAATAATATTTTTCTTTTCACTTGATGTAAATTCTGTTAGGGTAAGTAGAAAAACATTGGAAATGAAATATTCATTTTTTTCCCCATAATTGCATGATGTTAGTGACAAGCAGATAACATTGTTATTGTTTATGGTAGAAGAAACGTAATGACGATTTTATTTGTCATATTATATGGATAAGTAATAAACCTTATTTTATGTTGAATTTGCATAAAAATATGAAGCTTTGCAATTTACATTATATTTTGGGTCCTTCTATAACATTGCATATCTTTTTATTAGTTTATTGTATTACACATGTATTTTTCTTTTCACTTGATGTAAATTCTGTTAGGGGGTAAATAGAAAAAAAACATTGGAAATTATATATTCAGTTCTTTTCCCACAATTGCATAATGGTAGTGACAACCAGACAACATTATTATCATTGTTAATGGGGAAAGAACTGTAATAGACGATTTTATTTATCATGGTATATGGAAAAGGAAAAAAATGTCTTTTTTATGTTGAATTTGCATAAAAATATGAACATTGAAATCTAGTTATAAGCCTTCACAACCCCATTTCAAAACACTCATTTATTCTTGCAAGACAGATTATCAATTTTTCTAAGCCTCTTTCTTTACTGCCTGTTAATAAATATATGATTAATCAAACCTCATTACATTGCCCATCATTTAATTCTTTTAGTATTTTAAGCCGATATATCGGCATGAGCCTGATTTAACTCTTTGACTAGTCTGCTCATATATCAGGTTGGGCACGAACATGTTCATTCCGATATTCGGGCAAAGTTTAGTCACAGCTAAATCGTGCTCATCCCGAAACGTCTCATGCCCATTACGATAAAATATATTAAGTGTGAATTGTAGTCAACAAGCTAAACTACCATTCTCATTTACCACTTTTCACTGGAGTGTGGATCTGACAGTTTACGATAATAATCTCCATTATTACTTTTTTGCTATTGCACCAAAACCAACTTCCTTTTGGTTCTTACATTAGCAGTATGAAGAGGTTTCAATGTTTAAAGTCTTGTTTTAAATTCTGCCCTTGCTTCTCCGAGGTAAAGCCCAACCTTATTTGATTACCGCTTGGAAAAGTAAAAGATATTTTTTCTGAGTGCACAACTGAGATGTTCTATATTATTATTATGTTTTTACATGCATTCATGTATTCTGTTTACTCTTCATATATCTCATTTATAAGGGGAATCCTGTTGGGTATTACACTAGAAGTGAGGTGTGGTTTCTTTGCATTGACTTTCAGAATAATTGTATCTTCTTTATTTCACATAAAATGTAAACATTCTGAGAAAATGTTGACCTTGTTTGTTCCTTCGATCACAAAAAAGTATTTACCTCTTTCGGATTTGTGTTTACTTATATGATATTTAGTAAACTCTTCTGTTATTAATAATTAGTATGGTATAAATTTGTAAACCATAAGATTTCATGGTCATTGGAAGAACTGTCCCCAACACTAACAATTGACTCTTAATTCTGAGCAAATTAAATGAGAGAAAATGATATGATTCCCTCATGTTCTGACTTTCAAATATCTAAAACAAATTTTCTTGTGAAAGATCTATAGGAAAATAGCATATATATATACTTCTACATTGTAATTGACACTGAAAAGAATTATAAGCATTCATTCACCATTGCATATATCTGACATAGACCTGGGTTTCATATTATTCTTTACTTTTGTCCATAGAACTGAATTTTGTTGCACAGCAAAAAAATTTTGTTCACCAACAACTTCTTTGTGCCATTCAAAGGTTTCCAATTTTTTTTTTTAAAGCTGGACCAGTATTATTTTAGCACCAAGTCAGGGCTGTCACTATCACAAAGAATGCCTTTCTTGATTATTGTTGTACTTTTAATCTCAGTGTAAGAGAAATCTGTGTATCAGAGTCTGGTGGCTCATACTCATATAATGTAAACATAGTTGTGAATGATGTTATTTTTCAAATAATTATTTGCGACACTTGAAAGGAATAACATATACCCTTCCAAAAAACAAAGCAAAACAACAAAACAAACCCAAAATCAGTGTACAAATTTTTGTACATTATAGTGCACAGGAATGCTCATTGACTCTTCGTTTTAAGTTAAGAAATTTTAAATTCTGCTCTTACTTATCCCAATTTCAAACATTTTTTTACATAAAGAATGTTTGATTTTTAACTTCTTAACCCACCAATATTAGATTGAACCCTTCCTCCCTTAAGAACCTGCTGTTGTATCAAATCTTCCTTATACATTGTACTACATTATTGTGAAAGAAGAGCCTGTTTTTGTTTTCCAAATGTTTTATGCCACTATATTTGCTCATTACACAAGGTATGAAAAATAATGATACGATGTAATATTGTTTACTTTCACTCTGTCAAATTAAAATACACTGTAATTTGTTTTGAATGAGATACACAAATTGCTCAATTGCTAAAACAGTAAAAGTAAAATCATGTAAAGGTAAATGAGATGATCTTGCATTAATTAAAAAAATAATTTGACCCATTTGTAAATCAAAGCAATGCTGTATCTCCAATCATTCTGAGTTGCTAACACATTTATTGCATAGGGGAGAAATTTTACATGTGAATTTCCATCATGAAAAAATATATATGCAATTTGGAGTTTCCAACTACATTTCTACTTTCCAGTTGTCATAAAATATCTTGAAATCTCCTTTTTGGATGTGACTTGTATTTTGAAGACATGGATGAACTATAGTGATTGTTGAATTCTTTCCATGATAATGATAGACTTGCAATGCATGTATGATAATGAAGATATTGTATTATTTATATATATATATACATGTATATGTATATGTCAATGATAGTACTTGTTGAATTCTTTTCTTGGTTGATAGATATCAGGAACCCTGTAGTATTCAATAAAGATATCTGAATGACAGCCATTGTTGAGTTTTTTTCTTGTGCAACAAATCCTCATAGCAGAGAATTTCGTATTAACTTAAAAACTCTAAAGTAAAAAAAGGGTTAAAATACACATGAATCAGAGTTACGGTTCCTCCCATTTTCAGCATTAATAATATTGATACATTAGACCTTGCATTCAACGAGCTCGGGCTCAACAAGACCTGGTATCCAATGAGGTACCTTTTAATCCCCGTTTTTTTTCCTTAGCCAACGAGCACCAAAATTGTCAACCTCGGATCCAACGAGGACAGCCGTGGCTGGTTTGAATCGGTGGGGTCACTTTTTCTCCCTCCGTGCCCTTTCTTTATTCGGGTTTGCATCACTGCCTGGCGGTGAACACGTGGCCAATGGTTCATCGCCCGCAGACGCTTTGACCTAACACTAATTACCGTTGAACAGTGTTCATTAAATCGTTATCCCGGTGGGTGGGTAGGCCTATGCCTATACCGGGAGGCAGACGCCGGCACTACCCCCTCGATACACATTATATTTCAGTGAGTCAGTCCGGTGGGCCTTTCACTTTTACCAACAAGAACTAGACCTATCGGTCGTGCCGGCACACACTAGTTAGCGGAGTGTGTAGATTCTAGTTCTAGTGCTTTTCCATTTCGTCCATCATTGCATCAAGTCGATATTTGTTGCTTCTTTCCGCATCTCGTCTTTTCATTTTCATCATGCCGTCTCCTCATTCAAGTCAATCAAGCAAACGAAAATGTCTATCATTTGAAACTAAGCTTAACATTAAAATACTTGAGGAAGTTGAGAAAGGAGATAAGAGTAAAGTGCAGATATGTCGCGAATATAACATTGCGTCCAGAACATTATCGACCTTTCTTAGAGACCGGGGGAAAATAAGAGAAGCTGTTGAACAAGGATCCACATATTTCACATACATGTATGTGTCCCACCTCGGATTCAACGAGACCTCGGATTCAACGAGAACAATGAGCCAGTCTCGTCGATCTTGTTGAATCCGAGGTCTACTGTATATTTGTTTTATATACATGTATTGATATAATTTTCCATCCTGTTGTTACCTTTGGATAGAGTAAAGCAAAATAAAACAAAAAACAACAACAAACAAAACTAAACAATTTTATCAGGTTATGATATTGTTTTGAGCCAAAAGAGACCCTTGACTTATTGAATTAGAATATTTTTGGAGCTCTGCCTTTTCTGAATACATGCTTTTGAACTTGTACTTTTGTGAGATGTAATGCATATACATGTACAAGAATTGAACAGGAAATAATGTTTTTCGGTGAAATGTTTTTTTTTTGTTTTTTTTTTTTTTATTTTTTTATTTTTTTTTTATAAAATTCACCTTTCTAATTTGACAGTCTAAAACAAAAATTTCGTCTGATTGGATGTTTAGATTTGGGGAAAATGGTTTCACCTTCAACTTTCAAATTTATTCAAGGGCCATAAAGAATCCAACTTTGCGTATGAATGGGCTATTAATTATTAGTATTATGCTCCAGGGTGCTTAGTATAGGGAAGGGGGGGTCTGGCAAGGGTTTGTTTGTGAGACAGTGAGTGCTGGTCCAGGTGTGAATGAGTTAAGGTGTCAAAAACTGCTACAGACTACAGGGCTCTCAAGAATTCATCGCACTGTCTGAGCCTATGGTTCTTGGCCAATCACATCTCATCCTGGCGTTCAAGTGACTACCCCCTCGACCAATCGGTCACAGGCTTGACATGTCCTAAGTTGGACCAAACCTACATAATGATACGGCCATCCCTCTGATTGGTCAGCACACAATGATTCCCTGTTTCGTTTTCCGTGGTCGTCTGCTGGAGTCCCAGTGCTTTGCTCAACAAGACAATTCAATATGGGAAGGTAACTCCCTCTTTTTATGAAGGGTGACCTTATATAGGCCACTTTTCGGCCTCAATAGTGTGTTGGGGGGGGG
>JBCJKF010671715.1:0-12282 GCA_039654545.1 Plocamopherus ceylonicus | reverse complement strand
ACATGTACATGATGTACCTGACTTTTCTAAGAGTCTAGGCCTAGGAAAGTTATTTGTAGCTGTCACATGATCTAGCCGTTATTAAAATAATCATCAACTATGACAGGGCCATAATTAAGCAGAGTCGACTACTAACTATGACGTAATTGAATGACTTTTCGGGTTAACCTCAGATCAAAGAGGAGGGCACTCTGGTTTCCTGTCGTACTATCCAGCGTTTATCGGTTGTTGTTTTTGTTTGTTTGGGGATTTTTTCTGACCTGGTGCACTGACCTCCGGTCTGCTAACCGCGACGTCGCGCCCTAAGCTCATCTCCGGTCCGCTCTCCGCGACGTCACGGCCGCGACCATCAACGACAGCGGAGCGGATTTCGGGAAATTTTTGCAACCGCGGAATTTCGCCGATCCGCAGAAAACTGTGATCCCTGCTATAAAATAAAATCAATCGAATTTCCAAGTTATCTCAGTGACCTAATTTTGTGAAACCTGCTTTATTGACATTATTATTGTCAATAATAACAATATTGATTGATACTAGTGTAGTGTATGGGCCGCTTTACTTTAGACATTAGGTCTTGCCTAGACTAGATAGATCGTAGATCTACTTTACTACTAGACTCTAGCTACACTAGACTAGATCTATTACTAGATATCTAGATCTAGATTCTATATCTAGGTCCCTAGATCTAGATCTAGACCTCTAGAACTAATCTAGATCTAGATGTCTAGATCTAATCTAGGCCTACTAGTACGTACTAGATTCTAGATCCAGATGAGATCTAGATCTAGATATTCTAGATTCTAGATTCTAGATCTAGATCTAGATTCTAGATCTTTAAGTAAGAGTCTTAGTAAGAGTAAGAGGATCTGGATTCTCTTCTTACGCAAAGACAAAAGGTGCAAGGGGATCCAGCAAAAATCAACAATTATCTCATGATGTAAATTTGATTGATGAATGGCCAATATCTATCTAAAAATAAAACTCGAAACACAAGTTGAGAACCACAACAAACTTGTAGAAACTTGATTTTCGAAGACCGGATGTTGGATTGATGTTTTTACTGTAAATGAAAGCGAGAGTTACCGTCCCTGATCACCGAGTCATTGACAACGGAAGATTCCTGTGACACAGGGATTTGTGTGTCCTACTGAAACACCTTTGGTAGAGCTGGTGTGTGGAATTCAAGGGTGGACCACGTACTTTAAAATTCCTTATCCACATACAGTGAAGTATGAACCTACTACTGTTTATTTCTCATTCGAAACTGTTATGTCGAAGCTTTTGATCATAAACGTTGGTAACGGCAAAATGCCTCGTGCCATTTGCATGACAATAAACAGAGGGTCAATCCTATTGTAATACATAATACATGTATTACTATTAATCGTATTAATGTTTGGAAATAAGCCTTAATCCACGTCGTATGTAAGCCTTTACGAGCGATGTTGATCTGATTGCAGTCTAATGGAACCATCAGATATAATCGACCAGTAGATGATTAGAAATCTTAATTTTACTTGAGCTAGGAAGGAATTGCTTCTTTACTTTAGGTCAAGATTTTGTTTATTCTAGGGCTACAATAACATTGTATTGGTAAGTTGTTGCTCATGGAATAAATACATTATCATTATAACAGATCTGAAATCAATATATTTATGTTTATGTGTACATTGCGCTATCAAGGAGGCCTCATACAACAGACTCAACTTTACCAAAGGCCATCCAACCTATTATTTTACTACATTATGAATGATTATGGTAAAACTCAAATGTTAGTGCTTTATCATACTTTTATATATGATACTAGAATGTTAACCTCTTCAAACAAAGTGTAGAGGATTGGTGGCAAAAGAGATGAAGACCACGTATTTAGATCTTATTGATGCTGCAATAAATTGTACAATTTATTAAGGCCTTATATATCAATCTTTACCTGGTTTTATTTCCCTTGCTTGTTTAGGTCATTTAGTCAATTAATGTGACTTGAATTATAGCTGTTAAGGTCAAAAGATAGGTTGTGTTATAATCAGTATTCCAGGCTTTTATATTATTGGTACAGCCTGTCTTCAGTTTTGCAGGTACTTATCTAGAAAAAACAATTGTTTAGGAATTATTTTTGAAACGAAGTGCAGCATTCTTCAGCTGTACCCACTGCTTTTCTTGAAAAGTATTAAATTTGACATGAAGATGTGCCCAAAACATGTGCATGTTGACAAGAATACTCAGCTCTCTGAGTCTGTCAGCTATTATGAAGACTAAGGCTAAGTATTAAACCATTTAGGTCTGCCCCAACTTGACAAATTATGGAGACACTTTGTTCATTTTAAGTCTATAAAACAAAAAATTCCTTGTCTTTCCCCAATATATGGAGGAAAATATGTTAAGAAGTCCTTTCAGACCTTTCAGCTCATAG
Source organism: Plocamopherus ceylonicus (assembly GCA_039654545.1). Lineage (NCBI taxonomy): Eukaryota > Metazoa > Mollusca > Gastropoda > Nudibranchia > Polyceridae > Plocamopherus > Plocamopherus ceylonicus. The sequence continues at coordinate 9,869 of JBCJKF010671715.1, read as the reverse complement.
GGTCGAAACTTATCCTGGTTTCCGTGGCATGGAGTGGACAGTGACAGGCTAGATTTATCACTTTCTGAATAAGATGCTAGTTTATTTCAGAATGCTTTCTAATCCAAAGCTGTTCCCATTGTCACGTGGATCGAGTGAAGCAACATGGGTAAATTATCTTGCTTAAGGAAAAAAATTGTGTTTCACTTAGAGCTTTCGAACCCGTGACCTCTGGGTCCGAGGCCCAATGCTCTGCCGCAGGACAACAGCACCCTCTCAATATATGAAGGATAATGTATGAATCTATTGTGTAAAATGGAAAGAAAAATTGGATGCTTACAAAAAATCAAAACAAAGCAAAAAAGAAAGAAAGTAAAATGTATGAACTGAAATTTTCAAAACATTTTCATTTCGATTTCCTCGCTGTTCAGGTTTTTGTCTATGGATGCAGTGCCCTTTACAGCCAATGTCCTAGGATGATTAGGCAGGGGTTGGTCCAAGATCGCATCCACGATCTATCGACCATGAACAATCCTCTTCCTCCCTTGAATACCCTACCACAATGGTCCCGCGTCAATGTTCTTGATAAGGTAGGTTGCAGTGGGCTTTGAAGTTAACTTTCAAACTCTTTTTATATGTATCTCTATAAACTGTGAAGGCACACGAGCACAAGGTAGACAACATTTGTCCATCCTGACAAAATACATCCAAAATCAAGAACAACACAGACTACACAAGATGTGCTGATGATAGATCAGTTTAGAGATGGATGGTTGGCGGCATGACTAATGACACATGCCACTGATGATGATGATGATGATGATGATAATGATGATGATGATGATGATGATGATGATAAACTGTGAAGTAAAATCCAAAGCACTTTATTTGTTCCCACATAGTTTTTAAAAAATTTAGTTGTTAGACCTTAAATTGTACGAATGGACAGTTTAGAAATTTATCAAGGTTTCAAACTTCAATTGATCAAATCCCCCCACAACCATTCAATAAAAAACACTTCTAAATCTTTGCTTATTGAAAATGTCATAAGTAACATGATTTAGAATTAATTCAACAAGAAACTGCTACTTTGTCAGTATAGTAGTTTTTGCATCATGAATGCATTGCTTATGAAGGATGATGTGGACAATTATAAGTTTTATTTTACTCTGCAGGCTCGCTACCCAAAACCATTTGTCAAAGACCATAAGCTTAATATGGAGATGCATGGACCAAAGAGTGGGAATGATGATGATGAGTTGCTGGCTGTGACGGAGATGAATCCCTCTCAGAGGATACAATACCTAGAAAGGAGTCTTTTCTTCCTGCGAAACCAGCATTCTGATGTGTTGCGCTCCTTGCATGAGGAGGTGGAAGTGCTTAAAAAGGAAAATAAAGGTAACCCTTACATTATTTTTCAGAGGTTTTTTAGTTGTTTTTTTCCCTTGTGTGTCTAACTTCTGCTGATGGCAAAGCAATAAAAACTTACTCAATTGTGTCATCTGGAATTGTGTCACTGTCATATTGTTGAATCGTGAGACTTTATAAAGAGAAAGTCTATTTTATTTTTTCTTTTGCTTTTCTCCTATTCATATATACAGTTTCTCTCAATTTGTAAATATTTCTTTTTATCCATAGGTGCCACAGAGTGTGAATTACTTAGGGCAATTAGTTTCATTCTAATTTCTCTGGGTAACAGTATAAAGAATGAAAAAAAGTAGAAGTCCGGAAATATTGATCCAAACAAAAGTACTTGCAATGCCTTATTTATCAAATAAGGGAAAGTTGTACATAAGTATTGGTTTAACATGATTTATACATTTGTTTTATGTATCATCCAAAAACATTTGATAAAGTTAGTCATCATGAACTGTTGACATTTCTGAAAGAACTAGAAATTTTTTTAGAAAAGATTTGAAAGTAATATGAAATTCATTGTTGCCAGAACGCTACTCTCAGAACAGTTGGAGAGCATATTTAATTATAAAAATAAGAGAGGAGTGAGACAATAATGTATAATGCCACCAGATGTCATTAGTTCTAAAGCTAAACAATATACAGGAACATTAATGATAGCCTAGGCTTCAAAGATCATGATAGAAATAATATAAAATAACCAGAATGACTTGGAGGCTGCGGAAATGTAATTTTTAAGAAGAATGTTCAGAATCATTTGGAAAGATTAGTGATCAAGTAAAGGTGCTCTTAATGAAGCTAGACTTAGGTATAAAAAATAGCCAGAAAAAGATAACACAAATATTTGTACATATCTTAACTGTCTCATCCTTCACAAAATGTTCAACTTTGCTACATTTTCACTTTTGTCCTTTTGTTGTTTTCGTTCAGAATTACAGTTCAAGATTATAATGAGTCAAAAGGCGGCCCAGGCCTTGAAAGAAGAGAGGCAAAGACTGAGGGCTTCCAATGGAGATGAGGAGGAAGCTGAGAAAACTGAAAGAGGTACATTGTATTTAGGTCCTTTCTTCATGGTCTACTGCAAATCAAAAAGAAGAGAAAGAATTGAATGGATGTTTTTTCATTCTCATGTAGGGTTCATGATCAATTGGTTTTTAAGTCCTGCTGTATTGAAGTACATTCCATTTCAATTTAACTCCAGGAAAAGATGTGTTGAATGGCAGGAAAATAAAAATTATATTAATGTACAGTGCAGCATGCATTTGTTGAACTTTTCGGGGCAGCAAAAATAGTTTGAGGAATCAAGCATTACTTGAAGGCACTAAATGTCAAGGGAAAGAGCCCAACAGGGTATAGGATAATTGTGGCTTCACGTGGTCACTATTCTATGTCTAAAACCGAGACCATCAAAGCGAGTCCGTCCTGAAGCTGGTCATTAGATGAAGTCGGGCTTAATGCCTCATTTGTCTTCTGCTTGGAGACTTGGAAGTGCCTCTTGCGGGGCATCCATGCCTGTCATATTTCTGTTTCCACCACTATGTTATTTTTTTTTTGTTTTGTTGTGGGTTTTTTTTTTTTTTTGGTTTTGGTTTTTTATGCTCTTTTGATACAGTCAGATGAGACTGAGTCAGGTGAGTGTATCAAGGTGAGGAGCAAAAGATTTATTAATAATAACTATGGGCTATGACTAGCCAAGGCCTAAGCACTTGTAATGTAATGTACTATGACACGTAGACATCAGCATCATGTAGCCTGTCTTTGGTCAGTGGTTAGACCTAGTGAACTTTTCAGACGACTGATGCAGGAGTTTAGGTACATCCATGCTGCATGGACTATTTTTAGTCACCGATGAGGCCAGGACAAATTTCTCGCGCAGCCTGATCAGCAGACAAATAGTTCGAGGAATCCATGAACAAGTTAAACTACTGGGTGAATATAATGTAAGGTAAAAAATAGACCAAATTACTTGAGACATTACGTATTGTTCGAGGAATTGGGGGATTTGTTGAATGTTTGATCGAGGAACGCATGCTGCACTATATAAATGAATTGATATATAGCAAATTAACAAATGGACAAATATACAACAATTATAATGACAATATGATAACACTAAAAACAAATTAATACTACAAATAATAATGATAATGCTATTAGTAACAATAATGATGATGATGATGACAGATGTATATATTTTCAGAGCTTTCATCAGATTCCTCATTTTCCAAATTACTGGAAGAGACAGAAACCTCAAAAGGTAAGTAAAACCTTCTGTGTAGAGTCCTCTCATGTTTTGATTGAGATGTATAGTGATTGATAATGTTGTCATGCAACTCTTTGAGTTACTGTTACCTTAAAGTTGATATAATGGTATGAGCACAATTTAACCTTTTGACTACCATTTACCCATATATATATATAGGGATATGGGCAAATTGTAGTCAAGGAGTTAAATCGTGCTCATCCCTGTATATGGGCAAATTGTATTCTAAGAGTTAAATCATGCTCATGCGGGTATATTGGCTTTAGGCCCAAAGCAGTCAATGAGTAAGCTCCTAAACCTGTAATGCAGTGTACACAACATTTCACTAGAATAAAAATAAGATATGGCTGAAAGAAACCAGAAATCTAATTTAGACATATAACAGTGCATGTATTTCGATGTATCCAAACACAATCTCCTTTAAATTTATAATCACACCACGGAGTTTAAAAAGGAATTCCAATGGCATTCTGTTTATAAAATTTATATTCTGTTTGCATAATAGTGACCAACAAAGGCCTTCTCTTGATTATGGCCTTGATTTAACATTTATAATCAAAACAGGATTTATTTAGACCATCAAAAATCACTTGCAAACAATAAAAATACAGTCGATTTTCTTTAATAATCATAGCTGAGATGTTCTGCCCAGGATGAGAAAAGCAAAAAGAGGAGTGACAATGTTATAACAGGCTCTATCATTGGTATGAAAACTATAAGGCAACCTTGAAGTTATGAGTTTCCTATTTGTCTTCCACCCGATGTGATGTGTATAAAACTGTCTTCTGCTATGATCTCCATTTCAAGGCTCAGATAAAAATGATGAGATGAAAATTGTCTTTCTGGAAGAAGAGATCAAAGAGTTGAAGCACGCCTTAAGGGAAACCAGAAATAAAAACACATACCTTACTCAACTCTTGGAGCAAGCAGAGGAGCAAAGAAAAAAACAGTAAGTTTAGTAACCTTCTACATGTACTTTTCCTGTTTACAAATCATCTCATCCTTTGTTGACTCTGTTTCTAGAATTCAATTCAATTCAGTTTGATTTGTTCATTCCAAAAGAGGGAAATTAATGCTCAGACAAGTTGTATACAATTCAAAAAGAAATAAAATTCATGTTAAATGTAGATATATACATTGTATACCGACAGATAAAAAAAATTATTTAATTGAAAACAAAGGTACACCAATAATATGATATGTTCAATGTAAGGCAATATAATGAATGACATATAAAGGTCATTAAAAGTAGAACAAGAAATTAAATTTTCCCATTATAATTGAGAAGGCATACACCTGAGGGTAAAAATGAACGGAAATGTTGTTTCATTCTAGTCTTTATGCAAATGAATCTGTTATGTATTCTTGCCATTGATTCACCACAATCAAACATGGATATAGCAAGACGGACGGGACTGGCAGTTTCCCCTGTTATAAGCCAGTCCTGTTATAGCTGTAATTTAGAGAAACTATTAGTACCATTGCACCCTAAGTTTACTTTACCGGACTTTACCAGTACATATGTATCAGGGTGTCCAGCAAGGTCTGGAAGTCAGATTTTTTTAGGATTTTGGGGGCTGAGTTGGATAAAAGTCAGATTTCGGTCGGACACAAGGTATAGGGGTTGGATAAAACCTCGACTTTTTGGATAAATTGAAACCAGCTTTAGGATGGTAACGTTCAGATCACATTTATTAGTTTTGGGACATTAACTCAGGTTGACCTGTGACTAGTCACAAGACAGAAAATGTCCTCACTATTTCTGATGCTCCATACTCCGTATCTTTATTTGGTACATTCTTTCTGTTTGTTATCAGCATCGATAGTTTACAATTTCTTTTTTCTTTCCATCAAATCCTTATCCAACCATTTTTGGTGAAGGGGATTTTCTTTTTTCACGAAAGTTTGTTCAACGGTTATGTGGTCATTGAAAGGCCATTAGGGTGCCACAAGATTGAGAGAGATATCCCCTTAGAGATAGAGAATGGGATATGTTATGAATTGCGTGTGTGTTTGAAAGTGAAAGTTTGTGTTCAGGCAAGCGATCCTACAGACGGACAGGTGAAACATACAAGATGAGATGAATTTCATGGATCAAATGCTACTTCTCACTCAGCTGGACCCATGTTATATCCGAGTCAGCGCAAACTGAACCATGTTATAGCCTTTTACTGACACTTTTAGAGAGGGAAAAAAATGAAGATTTTATTCATCACTGTTATATCCAAGTTCCTGTTTTGACCGAGGCTGTTATAAATGGACTCGACTTTATGTGTATATTTTGTAAATGTATAGTGTCTTCTTTCATTGAATGTATCTTTTTGTAAGTATGTTTATTAAAAAGCTCTCCAACAGAATCGAATAATAAGATAATAAGTGACTGACTCACTTCAGCTGTTTTTGTTGTCCCGTAAAATTTAATTAAGGGGTCACGGTTGTAAAGCTGTAATGCGGTGGACAAACTTTGTTTGGTTCTATTAATACTTGTTCCGCTACTGATCATGTGTAATATTAAGAGCTCTTCATATTGGCACTTTCTTATCAGTGATAGGATTATATAAATCCCCTGGGTAAAGAAATTTAACTCTAGTGCTGGGCAACGACAAAGAGGGGATACTGTTGATTAATGTCACAGAGCATTGCGTTTGATGTAAGTGTCACAATAGGCATATATTCAAGTGAATTAAAAAATATTTTTTTTATGTAATAGATTTTTATTTGTGTGCTTGTGTAAGAAATAAAATCATAGAGTGCATTCAGATGGTGTCTTTTTCATAATATAATGTATGCTGAAATTTCTCTTTTTTTTATCCTCTCTAATTCTCTTGGAATTAATTTTGTTATTTAATTTTCTTTACCAAGACAAGGGGCCTACGATGCTCTAAAATTTGAAATGAACCAGGGGGGCAGTGGGCTGGCAGAGACTGCGGAACACATTGCCTCTGGTGGATCTCCACTCCAGGCCAACGGCCAGCCCATGACCTTGCAGCAATGCCAGACGGTCATAAAGCATTTAAAACAAGTCAATGAACAACAAGGTCATGAAGTGAGTGGCACATTCGTTTTATTCTTTTATTTATTTATTTATCTATTCATTTATTTTATGCTACCTGTACAATCTCAATGAACAACAAAGCCCTGAAGTGAGTGGCCGATTCACTTTGTTTTTTTTATTTATTTGTTTCTTCGTCTTAATCTTAGTTTTCAAAATAGTACGTTAAAGTATTTCCTTACACGGTATATACATAATATACATGTATTCATTTTTTTAGGCAACTATATGATTTCAATGAACAACAAAGTCTTGAAGTGCATGGCTGATTTTTTTTTTCTTCTTTTCTATCTTTCTCCCCTTCTTTCTTATTCATTTATTTATATATTTTTTATGCAACCTTTATTATTTCAATGAACAATAAAGCCATGAAGTGTGTGCAGATGTACACTCATTTTTATATTCTTTTATACTAATTGATTAATTAGTAAAATTATTAAATTAAAATGAGAAAGTGGGCAATGTGGAACTCTTCGGAATGCTTTTTACACCCATTTTCTCATCTCACCCCACTAAGGTGTAGAAGGACTATTTGACTATTATTAGCAGTGGAAGATTTTGTCAGTGTGCCAGAATGATGTCTTATGATATGTGAAATGGCTGCTGTTCAAGAAAGTTGAAAAAGCTACTGCATGGAAAACGCCCGTCGAGGAACCCTTGAACCCTTGTAAAGCTTATCAAGCACAATTAAGAGGATATGTGCAATATGAATATGAGAGTTCTGTTTTAATTTAACCTCACATTAATCTGTTTCTCCAAAGCTTAACCGTTTGAAAATGGACCTAAGAGATGTGCTGTATTCCCATAAATGGACTCCAGACGCATATCTAATGGCCAAAGCATATGTTGCGGAAGATGACCGAAAGGAAGACGAGAAGAGTTCAGGTTTCCCAAGAATACCGTTTAAAAATCAGAGTCGTAAATTGTAAGTGCAGACTTTTGGAAGAGTGCTCAAAAGGTTCTTCCTGTTAATGACCATTATCGTACAGTTTTATGCTAAATAGGATAAATTTGAATATTTTTATTATTTCTTTTATCACATTCACAAAAATATATGCAAATATATTTATTTCTAAGTTCAGATTTGCTTTATTAAACTTTTTAGGACACATTTAGATAGAGTGGCTATGATTCCTAAAGTCTGGGACTGAACAATGTCTGCCTTAGACATTGTTCTTGAAAGACATAAATATTATAATGAAAAGTAAGTCCTTTCAAGCCTTTCGGCTCATAGAGTCGGAGCTTATCCCGATTTCCCTAGCATGAAGCGGACAGTGACAGATTAGTTCTTTCTGGTAATATTGTTGTCCATTAATTGCTTTGAGAAGAATGGTTACATTATTTCTAGCTCTTTGTTCTTTGAGGCGTATCTACTGTAATTTGTCAAAGTTCATTTTTGTGTTACCTTGATTGAACATAAGATTGCTTAGAACCCCATTATAATAATGATAAGGTGGTGTGTGATCAGCATAAAAACAACAGCAATAGCATTGATGTATTTCATTTGATATCATTAATTAATTCTGTAATAATTGCTCTTATTAATTTTTAACCAACTTATTATAAGAAGTAATAATAATGATGATTACCATTCACTTTCAGGCCAGAAATAGCCTACATAAGAGAGAATGTCAGTCTTCCTGCTCTGAGACAGACTGTGGGGAACAAAGCGGTGGAGCGTAAAAAGCGAACCCAGGTTTTGCAGAGGGCCAAACTCAGGCCAGGAGCTTTACCTTAGACCGAGGAAGGTGGAAATTTAACATTGTCCACACCCTTTTCCAAGATTTTTTATTTCATGACAAAATGCAACCGTGCTGATTTTAAAGCTGCCATTTGTTCAGATTTTATGCCAGTCCTAAATAAGGATGAGCCATTTTTCTCCATTGTACTAAAAAGCCCTTGCTCTTGTGAAGAATATTAATGGGACATCTGAATCTTTCTTTTTTCTCTCTATGACTGTGCTTTTTATAAAAAAGGTGTTTTTATCTATGCTCGTACAAATCATATTATTAAAATCCAATTACTGGTACAAAACAAAAAATAATTAATGGAGATTATCAATGAATTTAAAGCGTATTAACGTACTAGAATTCCCTTGAATACATAATATATTACTTGTATTTATATTTTTCCTCTAAAATATTTTTGGAATATTATTACTCTCCTTTTAAAATAGAAGATTTCCATTTTGTTTGTTTCACACCATTTCCCTTGGTATTCCTACCTCTAATTTTACTTAATTCAGCCATATGAATTTTATAGTCGAGCTCCTCCCCAGTCACATGATATGGCAGCAACGGGTGATGCATGATTTTGACTTTGACTGATCTTTTGTATCATTTCTCATAGTTTTATTTTGATCAACTTTCCTTTCTTTCATTCCATGTTTCCCATGGTTTGATCAACTTCACTTTATTTCATTCCATATGTTTCAAATTTGATCAACTTTCCTTTATTTCATTCCATATTTTTCTTCATTTTTTTCCCATGAAAGGGCAGAATGTAAAATTATTTAAATAAAGTTCTCTAAAGAGCTGCTCAGCATTTTCTTCAGGAAGCTAGAAACATGAATACATGTCCATATTGCAGAGACTAGCCATAAGCATTGATGACAGATAACCGGTTAAATTAATCATGAGATTAGTGAGAATGACAACGAGAATGACAACCCTAACATTAACATAAATCGAGACCAAAATGTAAAGAAAATGAGAATCAGCCATAGATCTGAGTTCCTCATAACATGACTCAGCAAACAGCTTGGTGAGAATTGGGCTGTAAACAGAGAAAAAGGAGCCTGGCATAAAGGCTTTTCTAACTGCTGACGAGTATAGTGGCCTGATTGTAGGAATGCTACACTTCTCTTGTCAAGACGGTTGGTTGGTGACACCATCCCCAGTTCAAGCCTCTGTTGATCCACAATGTTTTTTTCCCTTTTATTAAATTTATCTGTTTTTAATCTCGTCAAGCCATATTATATACTGAGACTGAATTTAATTTGGTTTAATTGATTAGGGTTTGTTGTTTTTTTTTACAATATGTTTGTTCTTCCTGCCTCAACCTTGTTGCATTTGTCTCCCAACCTTAGATTACAGGAGAAAAAGAGGAGATATGATTCAAACATATAAAATAGTAAGAGGAATAGACAAGGTAGAGGCA
>JBCJKF010671714.1:0-18425 GCA_039654545.1 Plocamopherus ceylonicus | reverse complement strand
CCCTGTATGGTTCTGCAGACCAGCTGAAAAACACCTGCAGATTCTATCGACTGGCATTGACTGCACAAGAGCAACAAACTCAGCAGTGGGGATATGCAAAGGCAGAGTGTTGTAGTTCATGAGTTGTTGTTTTTTTTTTAAAGACCGTAAGTACACCAAACCAAATTTTACAGGAGAGCGAAAATCGTTCACAACATACTTCTAGTTGATTGGACTTACGGTTTTTTTGTTTTCTCATTTACCGCTTTATTTGTGAAGATAAAGAAGCAAGACCCAGAGCAGTCGATCAGCTTTGATTCAAATTATATGGTGGTGCTAAAAACTCATTTTCAACAAAATGTGTACTTACGGTCTTTTTAGAAAAACTCCAGAGTTGTACATTTGAAGGTTTATGCTTGAAATCTTTTGTATCTTTACTGTGTTTTATTTTTAATGGTTGGGAGTTTATTCCGCAATCTGAACGTATTATTACCATTAGAGGAATTCAATCTGAAAAATAACAACACAAGATCTGGTGATCAAACATTTACACCACATGCATGAAAAGTACACTGCCAATTTATATTCGTTTCCATAATACATTTAAATTGTGGAATAAAGACCCAATGGATGTAAAGTACAGTAAAGATACAGAGGATTTCAAGCAAAATATTTTATGTACAGCACTCTATCTATGCATAGCCTGACTGACTTGTGTTCCCCTTTCGAGAAATTGGAGACAAAAATTTATTAGAAATTCAACATGCTGTTACTGCTTTCCTTGAATTAATGCACTGTATCAGCTTGCTTGGTAAGAACGCTCTTCTTCCCGAGACGAGTTGATTCGGTACTACTGACAAGGGTTCAAGTCTCACTGGATCCATATTTTTCCTTCCGATTTTTCTAATTAACAAAAAGATGTCCTTTTGTTTGTAATCATTCTCAATGGGGCCTATTGAAATAATCTGATCTATTTCATTGTTCTTTAATCAAACCTTTCACTCAAGCCTGTTTTCTTATACATGCATTGTAACTGGTTGTAATATCAATTTCCTTTCATAGCAATTCTTCAGCTCTCACAGTTGGTATGGACTAAAGACGAAGACTATCAAAAGGTCCACGATTTTGAAGGATGAATATATTATATCATATCATATCATATCATAATTGATTTACATATTTTTTTACAGATCAATCCAAGCTGAATTTCATTTTATTCCTCATAATCATTTTATTCGCCTGAAATTTTCCGTCAAAACTCAGAATTTTATTCGTCAAACATATTTTTGGGGGGATCTCCCATAAATTATAGAAACTTGAGCAGGCACATCTATAAAAAATTTATCTTTTCTATATCTGCCTTCCATCTTAGGCATCTGTGTCCCTCGGTCGGATTGGGAAATTTCTGCGTCAAGAAGACCTGGATTTTGACAATGTTTCATACAACCCTCACAGTGGTAAGGAAGCCAGGGGATATCATATTGATGACAGTTTTGTTTTTTTCATTTATTTATTTGTTTGTTTGTTTATTTATTTATTCATTTATTCTCTATTTGTTCATTTAACTATTTCAGTCTTCAATCAATCGTTCACTCATTCATTCATTCATTCATTTAATCACTTGTTTATTCACTTGTTCATTCATTCATTCATTCATTCAAACATTCAATTCTCCATCTACTCATTCTGTATATGATTCTTTTTCTGGTATTGTAATTATTTTATTACTCTTACTTATTTATTTATTTATTTATTTATTTATTTATTTATTTATTTATTTATTTTCTTATTGTTTGTTGTTTTTTTTCATTTTTATCATCATTATTATTATTGTTGTTATTATTATTATTGTTATTATTATTATTATTATTATTATTATTATTATTATTATTATTATTATTATTATTATTATTTTAAATAGTATTGTTTTATTATTTTTATTGTTATTATTATTGATAGTATTATTACTATTATGTTTATTATTATTTTGAATATTATTTTAAATAATATTCTTATTATCATTGTTAATCTTATTACTATTATCATTTTTATTATTGTTGTCTTTCAGATAATGCTGTCTCTATAAAAGATGGAACGTTTACGTGGGACAAGACAAACCCCACTCCAACCCTTTCAAAGTAAGATAATGATGATGATATTTTTCGTTTTACTTAACTTGTTCAACCGTTTCTCTTTTCCAGTGTTCATATCGACTGAAAATCCATCCATCAAAATAAAAAAAAAAATAAAAAAAGAAAAAAAAGTCACAAGAAACTCATAACCAATGATCACTCCAGGCTGAATGTTTCAAATTGGTTTTTCTCTACAACTTTGTGACAAGCGTGCAAGTGGTGTGGCTGAACGTAGAGAACCGAGCCTACAATATCGCAATAACATTTTCTACGATAAACTTTTTTTTTCGTATTTAAGTACAATGAGCCATATCACCTCGTATGTTTTTTTGGGGGGACACGTGCCATAAGACGCCTGCCATAAGACGCCTGCCTAAGACACCTGCCAAAAGACACCTGCTATAAGACACCTGCCATTAGACACCTGCTATAAGACACCTGCCATTAGACACCTGCTATAAGACACCTGCCATTAGACACCTGCTATAAGACACCTGCCATAAGACACCTGCTATAAGACACCTGCCATAAGACACCTGCCACAAGACAACTGCCATAAGACACCTGCCAAAAGACACCTGTCAAAAGACACCTGCTATAAGACACCTGCCAAAAGACACCTGCCGTAAGACACCTGCCATAAGACGCCTGCCAAAAGACACCTCTATAAGACACCTGGCATAAGACACCTGGCATAAGACACCTGGCATAAGACACCTGCCAAAAGACGCCTGCCTTAAGACACCTGCCATAAGACACCTTGTCAAAAGACACCTGCTAAAAGACACCTGCTATAAGACACCTGGCATAAGACGCCTGTCAAAAGATGCCTGCCATAAGACACCTGCCATAAGACACCTGCCGTAAGACACCTGCCATAAGACACCTGCCTTAAGTCACCTGCCTTAAGACACCTGCCTTAAGACACCTGCAGTAAGACACCTGGCGTAAGACACCTGCTCTAAGACACCTGCCATAAGACACCTGCTCTAAGACACCTGCCATAAGACACCTGCCATAAGACACCTGCCAAAAGACACCTGCAAAAAGACACCTGGCATAAGACACCTGCCATAAGACACCTACCACAAGATGTTTGCCATAAGACACCTGCCATTAGACACCTGCTATAAGACACCTGCCGTAAGACACCTGCCGTAAGACACCTGTTATAAGAATTGGATAAAAATCAAGACAGGATGCCCAAGCTGGAGGACATGATGATTTGTCAGTCAACAGGAATAATGTCAAATAGCCTACTGTATAATATATGAAAAAGTTACATTGACTAGCACGAATGTAATCCAAAGATCGGTCTGGACAAGAATATCCAATTTAGCGAGAGCAATCTCTTGATCAAAAGATTCAGAAACTGGCCGCAGGGCCCAAATCATGTGAAATTTCATCATATCATAATTATCATATCATATCAAATCATTATAGAAATGCTTGATATGATATGATATAGACACAGATCTACATAAGCTGGAAGCCTTTTATATGGTATTATTTGTGCATAAAACGTTATGCTTCGCAGTTCTCAAACTGGGCATACCCCACTATGATCATGATGGAGGGTGGCATTATTAAAACATGCTCATTTAAGGAGTCCATTGGCTTGGTCAGCAAGAACGCTCTTCTTTTCTTGGGCGAGGCGATTCGGTGCCACTGTCGCGGGTTCAAGTCTCAGTGGATGCAAATTTTTCTTTCTGATTTTTCTATAAAAAATTATTCCCTCTGTGTTTGTAATTACTCTCTATGGGGCTCTTTGAAATTGTCTAGATCTCATGTGTCAGATCTATTTCATTGTTCATTTATTGGGAGGAGTATTTGTATGCGGCACTGAACATATCGAGCGAGACAACACTGAAACGTCTGCAATGAAGGGGTGTCTACAACATCTTCTGGTAACTGGGCTTGCTTGCACGTTGTGGTGTACCACATGTCCCATCATAGAGTCAAGTTAGGAGAACTACATAGTGCCAGTGATGGTGCCTCTGTTTCCTCACCTGCCATGCGCTTTGGTTAACCTTTATTTCACAGCTTGAATTGCCAAAATCCCGTTATTCCGACACTCATGTTAAACGGTCAATTTTATTAATGTCCTGATGTCGGCGGTTTAACAGGGTTTGATTGTACTTCTATTAAGTCCCTTGTTGTTGCTTCTATTAAGTCCCTTGTTATTTTTGTATTTTGTATACATCTATTAAGCCCCTAGTTGTTGTATTTGTATACTTCTATTAAGTCCCTTGTTTTTGTATTTGTATACTTCTATTAAGCCCCTTGTTATTGTTGTATTTGTATACTTCTATTAAGCCCCTTGTTGTATTTGTATACTTCTATTAAGCCCCTTGTTGTATTTGTATACTTTTATTAAGCCCCTTGTTGTATTTGTATACTTCTATTAAGCCCCTAGTTGTATTTGTATACTTCTATTAAGCCCCTAGTTGTATTTGTATACTTATTAAGCCCCTAGTTGTTGTTGTATTTGTATACTTCTATTAAGCCCCTTGTATTAAGCCCCTTGTTGTACTTGTATTTGTATACTTCTATTAAGCCCCTTGTATTAAACCCCTTGTTGTATTTGTATTTGTATACTTCTATTAAGCCCCTTTTTTGTTGTTGTGTTCCAGCATCAACGTAGCCATCCCCAAAGGTCAACTTGTGGCTGTTGTGGGTCAGGTGGGCTCGGGCAAGTCATCCCTGGTGTCGGCCATGTTGGGGGAGATGGAAAAGGTGAAAGGTCATGTTACTGTTCAGGTATGCATACCCTTACAAATATGAACGCCTCACATGACAGAACCTCCTCTCTCAATCTGGGACAGTTAAAGAGACTGTAGGGGATTTCATAATTGCTGCTTTTCTAGATTTGCTTTATGAATAGGGAAGTTGGTTTTCTTTCCACCATTGTTGCCTATTGTTTTATCACAGTTCTTAGGAGCTTTTTAGCTCATGAGGCTGGAGCTTATCCCAGTTTCAGTAACACACATTTAGTCTTTTTGAACAGGATTCTAGACTATAGCAGAAAACAATTTTCACCCGAGTCAAATGAAGCAAATTATACTGCAGAAAACATCTTCCCTCACCTAAGCTGTATCCATATAATTCACCCGGCTCCGATGACGCCAAAGGGTTAAATTTCCTGGCTTAAGGAAAAAACGTATGCGCCACTTGATGGCCTCAATCTGATACCTATCAGTCAGCAGTTAGAAATCTATGGCTTTACCACAGTGCTCCTTATTATAATTATAAAAAGTCCAATAACAAATCGTCAATATAATTCTCCAATTACACAAGGCCAAAGGATGAAATTTTGCTGAAGACATAAAAACTAGACATTGACTTTATTTTAACTAGACATAATATGAATGAATTTTTTATCATGCTGAGCAAACTTTTGTAAAAAAAAAAAAATCTAAATTAATGAAGAAAAATGACACATATTTAGATCCCTAAATTTCGAAACTTAAAATCATGTAAGTCTAGTAGGATTGGTTTATAAATGCGCAATTAGTTGTAATTCTACGAAACTGTAGAACAGGCCTTCTCCTTGATGTCGCTATAGCCAAGGCGTTTACAGTTCCATAAACAATGACTAATTCAATTGCCAGCCGTCTTTAAAGCACATCATAAATACTTTGTTATCTATTTGTCAGATGACTCAGAGCGCCAAATCTTAGGTGGGGAATTACTTTAAGCAAAAAATGTTTAAAAAAGGATTTTCGACAAATTTAGATGTACTCGTTTAGAGAATTACGTCGACGAAATGATGTGTATAAGAAAAAAATATTAGAATAAAAACAAATTATTTTTTGTCTCTATAGAAATCGTATATTTATTTGAAAGGCAGTTAATATGCCTCTAACCCCATAAACACCCCCCCCCCCCCCCCCTTCCACTCCAAACCCTTCCCCAAACATAAAATCTGGTTTTCTTTCTGCGTTCTCAGTCCAGCGTTGCCTATGTACCGCAGCAAGCCTGGATCCAGAATGCAACGCTGAAAGACAACATTCTTTTTGGGAAGGCCTCTGACAACAGCTCTTACAACAACGTGGTGGAAGCCTGCGCCTTGAAAGCAGATCTGGACATGCTTCCTGGCGGGGACATGACAGAAATTGGGGAAAAGGTATCAGCTTGTTAGTTGACCAATAAAGACATGACAGAAATTGGGGAAAGGTATCGGCTAGTTAGTTGACCAATAGAGACATGACAGAAATTGGGGAAAAGGTATCGGCTTGTTAGTTGACCAATAAAGACATGACAGAAATTGGGGAAAAGGTATCGGCTTGTTAGTTGACCAATGGAGACATGACCGAAATTGGGGAAAGGCTTGTTAGTTGACCAATGGAGATATGAGGGAAATTGGGGAAAAAGTATGGGCTTGTTAGTTGACCAATGGAGACATGACGGAAATTTGGGAAAAAGTATGGGCTTGTTAGTTGACCAATAGAGACATGACAGAAATTGGGGAAAAAGTATAGGCTTGTTTGTTTATTGTAATATTTCGTCTCCTCTAAGAGTTGGTCCAGCTTCATCTAATTTGATCACATCTGAATATTTCTACATTCTTTTCCACCCATGGATTACTGGTACCAATGTACGTAGTGATTCATTATTCGGGTAGCAAAATAACATTTTCCTTTTTCCAATCGTTTTTTTTTTCCCCTTCTTTCCTCTTTCCCAGGGCATCAACTTGAGTGGAGGACAGAAGCAGCGGGTCTCTCTGGCAAGGGCCGTGTACAACGATGCGGACATCTATCTCCTGGACGACCCCCTGAGTGCCGTTGACTCACATGTGGGGAAACACATATTTGAAAAGGTCATCTCCCATAAGGGTGTCCTCAGGAGTAAGGTTGGTAGTCCTTTCAGGCCTTCAGCTCACTGACCTATTTGATTTACAGCCTTTCAGGTCTTTCCTGACATGACCTATGGGCTCACTGACTTACTAATTGCCTTTCGGCTAACAGACTTCCTTGACTAATTGCCTTTCGGCTAACAGACTTCCTTGACTTATTGCCTTTCGGCTCACAGACTTCCTTGACTAATTGCCTTTCAGCTCACAGACTTCTTTGACTAATTGCCTTTCAGCTCACAGACTTCCTTGACTAATTGCTTTTCGGCTCACAAACTTCCTTGATTAATAGCCTTTTGGCTCACAGACTTCCTTAACTAATTGCCTTTCAGCTCACAGACTTCCTTGACTAATTACCTTTTGGCTCACAGACTTCCTTGACTAATTACCTTTTGGCTCACAGACTTCCTTGACTAATTACCTTTCGGCTCACAGACTTCCTTGACTAATTACCTTTCGGCTCACAGACTTCCTTGACTAATTGCCTTTCAGCTCACAGACTTCCTCGACTAATTGCATTTCGGCTCACAGACTTCCTTGATTAATAGCCTTTCGGCTCACAGACTTTCTTGACTTAAGCCTTTCAGCTCACAGACTTCCTTGACTAATTGCCTTTCGGCTCGCAGACTTCCTTGACTAATTGCCTTTTGGCTTACAGACTTCCTCGACTAATTGCCTTTCGGCTCGCAGACTTCCTTGACTTAGAGCAATGATGTCATACTTCAAACCATCAGAATTCCCGTGCTAGGGGATAAATGGAATGTAGAGCACTTTGATGCTGTCTACAAGGGTGGAAAGTGCTATATACATGTAACTGCATTATTTACCTCTTTTTTAAATAATTTTTCGTAGATCTATCAACCGTACGTCAATTGATTGATTCAACCCTTACCAATTCCTCAGACTCGTGTTTTGGTGACCCACGGTGTCCACTGGCTGCCAATGGTAGATAACATCATCGTCATGAATGACGGCCGCATCTCAGAAATGGGCACCTACGAGGAGCTGTTGAGTCACGAGGGAGAGTTTGCGACATTCTTGAAAACCTACCTGATGCAGGAAGAGGATACTGAAGATGGCAATGAAACGGAGGAAGACGAGGAGAGTGAGTAAATTAACTGTGGTGACTGTTATAGATTGGAACTGAATAACTAAGGCAAACTCTAGCCATGTTGGGCTCAACTGTTCATTGACTCTGAGTAAACCCACACGCACAGGAAAAGGAAATGTGAATGTAGATTAAAGGGGAAGTGATTCTAAATTATATTAACATTAAAGGTAAATAATCAATTCACATCAACCTGAAAACAATTATACGGATTATGTCCCTTTGACTCACACAAGGCATCATAATGCTGAACTATAATTATAACATTATTTGTAGACAATTTCTTTGCTTGATTTTCGATAAAAGAAGAGCACAAAAAAAAAAAAATTTATATCCAACGATAAAAAATAAATGATCAGTTGAAGTCAGTTGAAATCACTCCCTCGGAGGAACAGTACAATCCTTTGCCGCACCATGTGAAACTTTGTTTTGGAAATCTTCTATAAATCTCCTCTGTAATAGATCCTTTAAAATTTGGGTGGTGTTAGTGTGGATGTAGAATATGTTCCCAAATAGGACCTTCTGGATTTGGTTCTTGAATAAATTTATAGGTTGTGCCTCAACCACTGCCCATGTCAAACAACATGTATTCCAAAAAAAAAAAAAACCCCACTCTGTTGTCTCCGAAATGATCCGTTCTGACATGCAGTCCAACATTTTTTTTTCATGAGCTTATACTTATTTCCTCATGTTCTTGTATCTTTATCGGAATGTAAAATTTATAGATTATTCATTGAAACTATCAATCCTGTCCATATTGTTATTTTCACAGTTCGAATTATCAAAGCCAAAATGCTGCAGAGAGTTGAGAGCGTGACCTCTGACCCTGGATTTACTTCCGGCGATGAAAAACAAAAATCTGGGTAAGAGACTCAATTCATGATTTCATTGACGTGCTGATTATATATTCCCCGTTTTATTTGTTTTATTTCCATTTTCTCTAAATTAGATAGCTTTTTTTATTCATTGATTGATTTTCTTAAAATATGTCTAAATCTATTTATTTGTTAACTTCTCTATGCCCACATTAAATTTAGCTTCTGGTTCCCTGTTATTTTTTGAGTCTCACTGCAATCACCTAGATTTTTTTTTTTTTATCGCTGTCAATATGCGGTGTGCAGCACATGACCAGTGACTTCTCAATTGCTCTATATCTCTTTTGTTTTAATTTTACACCAATTTAACTTAATATTGTGTGGATCTTAACATACATCTAATCGTTATTGCTTGCTGATTACAATTGTGTGATATTTTATTCAAACTGATGATCTTTTTTTTTTAACTGGATATTGTGGAAATGTTTCCAAAGTTAATGGGTTGTGGAAATGTTTCCAAAGTTAATGGGTTGTGGAAATGTTTCCAAAGTTAATGGGTTGTGGAAATGTTTCCAAAGTTAATGGGTTGTTGTAAAGCTTTGGTTTGGTTTACTATTTGAACTCCCCCTGCTTCGGGCCTTCGCATTTTACTGGAGTCTATTTGCTAATGGTAGAATGACTTTGAACTATGCTTAAGCAAAGAAACAAGACATTAAGCATGAACACGGCATATTTTCACAAGATATTCAGTGATAGCAGATGATGAGATAGACACTCAAGATAACAAGAAGAAACCCAAAACAGAGACTCAAGACAACAAGAAGAAACCCAAAACAAGAAGAAGCCCAAAACAAGATGAAACCCAAAACAAGAAGAAACCCAAAACAAGAAGAAACCCAAAACAAGAAGAAACCCAAAACAAGAAGAAACCCAAAACAAGAAGACACCCAAAACAAGATGAAGCCCAAAACAAGATGAAATCCAAAACAAGATGAAACCCAAAACAAGAAGAAACCCAAAACAAGATGAAGCCCAAAACAAGAAGAAACCCAAAACAAGAAGAAACCCAAAACAAGAAGACACCCAAAACAAGATGAAGCCCAAAACAAGATGAAATCCAAAACAAGATGAAACCCAAAACAAGAAGAAACCCAAAACCAGAAGAAACCCAAAACAGCGGAACAAGAACAACACCAATTGCAGGAGGATATCTTGTTTCTAGAAATTAACAGTTGTGACAGAAAGGTACAGAGTTGATTGAACAAATTCTGAACCGTCCCAATACAAAATACTATTTCAAAATGAAATAAAAAATTCCAGCTTAAATTTTACTGTATAAAATCCTGGCTCAGTCAAAAAATGACAGAATCAATCAATCGCATGGTAGCTCAGAAAGACATTTATTTTGTTATTGTTACTGAAACCTGTTTTCACGAGGACAAAGGAAATATGATCAAGGAATTGACTATCAGAAAGATCCTCTACTGATCAAGGAATTGACTATCAGAAAGATACTCTACACTTGTGAGATTCACTCATCTGGTCAGTGAAGTAGTGATGTTCTTCCCATTTTTACTACGGTCAATACATGGGTAACATGAACCTTAAATAAAATTTTCAAAATTCTGAAGAAATAAAGCACACGGTGCATCGTAACAATTTAAGCGATTGTGTCACAGGGCCCCAAAAAAGTGGACAAATAAAAGGATGTCAATCGGTTGGTGTGTTTATTTTATAGAGGAAGATGATACGGGGGAGGACCTATATGATACCGAGAATAACTGTTTCCACTGTTTCTTGTTTTTGTCATAAATCTTTGAGGTCCGAGAGGCTATGTAGTTTTTTGGGTAAAATTGTTTTGAGATTTTTTTATGGTCTTGTCTTGGTGTGCTAACTACAGAGGCTGTATGTGAGGTAAATGTTTATTGCGGTCCAGAATACTATGGATGTTATCCAACAACCCGAAATGAAGACATGCTGCTGGAACCTGCTGTTTACATGGCTACTGATGATGTGTAATGAGGAGCTAGCTCCAGTGACCTTGGATGTTGGGAAGTCAAGGTCATTGGGAAGTCAATGTCATTGGGAAGTCAAGGACGTTAAGAAGTCAAGGTCGTTAAGAAGTCAAGGACACTTGGGAGTAAAGGTCGTTAAGAAGCCAAGGACACTTGGAACTCAATGACACCTTTCTGGCAAGCCTCAAGAGAGATTTTTTTTTCCATGGCAAGCCTTTTTTTGAAAAGACAAAACATGATTTGCTGACTAGGGGGCCTTCCGCCGTATGGTCATCCAACATGGCTGCCTCGGCTACCTTTGGGATTCTAGCTGTCAGTGATCTCCATTGTTTTCAGTTTTGTGATGTAGTTCTCATAAACAATCCTCAAAAGAAATCAATTTGAACATTTTAGACCACTTTCCAACTCATTACGTTCTTTGTTCAAACTACAGACGTGCCATACCTCACGAAAATGGTGGGAGTCTCACTTAAAACATGGCCATTCCATGCCCTCTCACAATTGTTATTCAAATCTCACGAAAAAACAACAAACAAAAACAAAAAACACAAAAAAGCAAACTGTATGTTTTGTTCTACTAGAAAACTTTTAAAAAGCTTACATGTATTTTGTGCCAGCCTGCTCAAGTGTTGATGACTATTCACTTTCCACCAAAACACTCAGTGGATTTACTAAACCTACTGTCACATGTTTGCCCGTTTGTTTTTGTTTTGTTTTGTTTTTTGTTGGGTTTTTTTGTTTTTGGTTTTTGTTTTTTGTTTTTGTTTTTGTTTTTGTTTGTTGTTGTTTTTTTTTTTGGGGGGGGGGTTAGAGTTAATGTACTTTCTGTAGTCATTCACAGCAAATTTAGTTGTAACAATTTTAAATTATCAAGGGAATTTAGCAAGCTGATTCTTGTGGTATAGTGTGTCACAAAGTACCATGAAGTGATTTATGAAACTTCACTTGGCTTGTTTTTGAAGTAAACAGTATGCAGCGGACCCAGTTACAGGCTTTCTGCTCTTTAAATGATCAAAATTGGACACAAAATTTAAATTTTAAAAATTATACATTTTTGTTTAATTTTTTAGATCCAAACATTATTTGAAATCGCCCCACACACCCCGCATCCCCCCGTCCTTACTCAAAAGTGGCATTTATGTTAAAACAGAAAACAATTGAAAATATTGTGGTATGCTTTGAAGAATTGAAAACAAAATAAAATGTGTTATGCTTAGAGTAAGATAAAATATAATATTGTGTTATGCTTTGAAGAGAAGAAACCAAAATTTTGTGACCTGCTTCAAAACATTGTAATGAAATAGGAGCTCAAAACCCCCAAGACACAGTCATAGCCTATTTATAGTGCTCAACAAAACCTCTCCATTATCGTCAGATCGTCTATCATCAAAAGAGTTATCAGCTGGGCCACAACCAAGTTTATAAAAATGATTGCCTCTTTTTCGTAAACATTTTGTACATGCATGAAATGCACCCTAGAACACACAACTTGCTTTAAATCTGTTGATGGCTATGTGCAAGGACATATGAAGTTGAATCTTTCAGAAGTGATGTAATACCGTTTTTCGTTTGTTTGTTTGTTTTGGGGTTTTTTTTGTGGGTTTTTTTTTGTTTGTTGTTGTTTTTTTTTTTGTTTTTTTTTTTTGTTTTGTTTTTTTGTTTGTTTGGTTTTTTGGGGTTTTTTGTTTTGTTTTGTTTTTGTTTTTTGGGTTTTTTGTTTTTTTTTTTGGGGGGGGGGTTATTTTAAAGGTGCAGTTGTTTTATCATGTATAAAATGTCAGTGATGATTTTATTTTGCCACTTTGCACACTATGAATTTTCCTGTACATGCAGTAAGAAGCTCCTTTGATCGCAGGATGGAATTAGACATGATGTGAAAGAAATTGCTATTCTTTTGCTATTGTAATGCAACATTGCACATACTATAAATCTAAACGTAAATCTCTACAAAGGCTCTTCATCAGGGTATTCTGAATTAAAACTATATAGGCAGACATGTTCACAAAGCAAAAGAAATGATTTTTTTTTTTCACCTTCATTCATCATGAGTATTTTTATTTCAGCGTTGAAAAACTTAAGAAAAAATCTAAAAAGAAAAAGAAAACGGAGAGCGATGGAGGAGAAATTCATTCAGGGGATGAAGATGATGGAGATAGTTATACCGAGAAAGAAAACAGCGGAACATATCACAGAGATCAGGGAGACGAAGGAAATAATCAGGTGGATGATCAAGCAAAATTGATAAACAATATCACAGCTGAGGGAGAAATTCACACGGACAGCGATGAAGGGAAAAGTCCGCCCAAGGGAGAAGTCAAACAGCCGGTTGAAATGAGGAGCATCGTAGCTAACGGTGGTGAAGCTTCCTCTTTGAACTCTAATTCTGAAAGTTCTGAAAACGGAAAGAAGAAGATGAAGGGAGACTCCATCAAGGATAAAAGAAAGCTGTTGTTTCACATAATGTATGAAAATGCACGACGGGCATTATTTTTTAAAAGCCCTGAAAATTTCTATCCCCATATGGACCACGGTTTTCACTTTATCAAGTTTTTTTTTTATTTTCTTTGTGCACCTAAATCATGTTTTGCTTGGTTTTGGGTATTATTTTCTAAGTTGCTTTTTCTTGTTGTCTTTTTTGTTGTTGCTTTCGTTGGTTTTTTTTTGTTGTTTTTTTGTTTGTTTGTTGTTGTTGTTGTTGTTTTGTTTGGTTTTTTGTTGTATTGTTTTTTTGCTTTTTCCACGCTTTATTAGCATTTATTTTATCTGTTTCCACATTAATTGTCAGTTTTTTGTGGGAAAAGGTGCCAAATACATTTACAGAATACATGTTTAATGATAGACTTATATAGTATGCAAATTATATTATTAACATTGAATTGAATATCTCTGACCACTTCTTTGTAAAAAAAAAAAAAACAAGGATGGAGATTATAGTGACTCGTAACTCTTTGAGATGTCCAGTCTTGGAACCTTACTTAAAATCAACTTTCTCTGAATCATCGACTTCTGGGAAAGAGTTATTGTTAATTCCTCAACATACACTTCACATATAATATATTGTATCCTCAGTCGAATAGACACTATAGTTAAAACCATCGAGCAGTTTTGCCTTTTTCATGACCTTCTGCAGTTTTGTTTTGTCACCATTTTGCTTCTCTTCAATGCAGCGATGACGGCATTTTCTTTAATTTTGAATTCACTTACCTTCTAAAAATTTGGTTCTTGTTTTTTTTTTTTATTTCTCCTGCTACAGTTTTATCATGAGACACAATTGCATTTTAATGCCGTATTTCATTGCATTTCTTACTAAAAACATAATCTTTTTTTTTTTAGATTTCTTCCTTTGATATTTCTTAAAAATACTCATGCTTTTTATTGATATGTTGAGTTTTTTTGTTTTTTTACATTTCTGGTCCTCCATTGTGGCTTATTACTAATTAATAACTCTTAATTAACATAACTGGTCTGTATTTGGGTTGAAAACGGTTCAACTTGTTTTTAAACAATGCCCAAGCATTCACGATATGCATTCCTTTCAATAGATTCCATCGAGAAAATAGAATTCATTCTCTCGTTACTGATTTTGTGTCCAACAGAATATATTTCACATGCATAAAACGCTCCACCGCACTTCAAATAGTGTCAGGGTCTGTTTCCAGTAGTGAAGTATTTTGAAACTGATCTTTCAGAATGTCTAAAATGTCAATAGAAAAAGATCTAGATCCTTTGAAGAAGAGTATTTTCAAAATGTTCCTGTGATGGGATTCCGATGGAATGTTTTTGGAAATATGATAATCACTTCTTTCACACAACTTTGCATTAACAAGGAGATGGATATTTTTTTTGGTTCCTGCAGCTTTTCGAGATGAGCATTGTGTTCTTTTATACTTGTGTTTATTCGATGTGGTCTATTACTAAATTGGTAAAGGATTTTTTTTTCTCAGTCTTTTACTATATTATTATTGATAATCTTATTGTAAATCTCCACCTCCCCCTCTTCATCCCTCACTTTTTCTGCTCCTCCTCCTCCTCCTTCTTTTCCATTATCATCTTCATCTCCTTTTCGAATGATGATAATGACAATAATAATAATAACAATAATAATATTAATAATAATAATAATTTAAAAAAAATAAATAATAATAATATTGGTAATAATGATAATGATAATAGTAATGATGATGAAATATGTACAGTAACAATATCAATAATTATAAAGATGATAATTATCATGATAATAATCATGATAGTAAGAGTGATAATAATTTTTTTTTTAATTTTCACCTTACTTTGAGTATTGCATTGCTATTGACATCCATATTTTCTTGATATGTAATGTGTAATATACAGATCTTAGCATAATGGATATTAATTGTGCCTGTTATAACCATGAACATTTTGACCAGTCGTGTTGCTAGTCAGCACGATGTTCTTATTTTCTTCCTGTTCTTGTGTATGTTCTTATTGCCCTCATTATGGAAGAATATAGGCAACTTTAAAAAGTAGGGGAATATTAGTCTATAAATTCAAAGTTCTTTTCTCCTTCAAAAAGTGCATTAAGGTGATTTGGTACTAATTCTATTTGGACATGAAGTATGCTAGTAGTTTCTTCAAAGAAGGTCGTGTTGTTTTCCGGAATTTTTTTTTTTTTTTTCTTTTTTTTTTTTTTTTTTTTTTTTGGGTCGAGAATTTCCCCCAATTGATTTGTGTGTTACAGTAAGATGGGCTTTCCCTTTTATTTGTGTGTTGCAGTAAGATGGACTTTCCATTTGATTTGTGTGTTACAGTAAGATGGACTTTCCATTTGATTTGTGTGTTACAGTAAGATGGACTTTCCCTTTGATTTGTGTGTTACAGTAAGATGGGCTTTCCATTTGATTTGTGTTTTACAGTAAGAGCGCTTTGCAAAGGGGACTTAGCCGCCAGATGAGCCGGTCGTTTGTCAAAGAGAAAGAAGAAGAAGAAGCAGCCAAAGCCAAGGAGAAAAAAGACAAAGAAAAACTCATCGAAGAGGAGAAGTCGCAAACAGGAGAAGTAAGTTTTGACCATAGAGATACCCCATATAATAAATCTAGAGGCGCTACAAGGTCACGTGACACGTTCCCCATAAGATACAAAATCTTCTTCCATCTTGCAGTCAAATTAAGACAATCGCTAGTATTTCCGGTACTAAAAATAACTCGGCCTACCGGTAATCTACTTGGCTAGGGTAATAGGCAAGTGCAAACTAGTGCTAGATCTAGCGTCAGCGATGCGTAACTTGACTTCAATATGGCCGCCATTTGATCGCCCGTCATTGGTACACAGCTCTCTTGGCTTAGCTAATGGCGGTGCAGCCTCTAGATTTATTATATGGGGTATCTCTATGGTTTTGACTTGCTGCTTGGTTTCTTTATTTTTCTTGCCTGCGGTTTGTTTGTTTGTTTGTTTGTTTGTTTGTTTGTGTGTTTGTTTGTTTTGTCAGTTTTGCTGGGGTATTTTTGGGTGAGGTTGGAGGTTTGGGGTTCGTTTTGTTGTTTGTTCTTTGGGTGTTGTGGGTGTTTGTTTGTTTTTTTGTTTTGTGTTTTCTTTTGCTGCTTGCCATGTTTCGGTTTGTTTGCATTTTGGGGTGTGTTTTTGTGTTGGGTCGGGTAAATAAATCAATTAAATACGCCCAATAATATTTTTTAATGAATTAAACTATTATTTCAACGTTTCAAATGCTACCAAAGTATGAATCAGAAATCCCAGTAAGCATTTCCAATGCTATTAAAAGTAATATTTTATGGTTCGCAGAAGTGATTTCTACTACATGTTTCGTTTTCGTCTTGAAATCAGATGGGCTAAATGTATTTCTATCAATTCTCATGAGTTTATTAGAGTATCATGGATTATCTTACCTCCAGGTTAATGTTCTGAGTTTGTTTGTTTTTTTTGTTTTTTTTTTGGGGGTTTTTTTTTTGGTCTTGTTTTTGGGGTTTTGGTTGCTGTTGCTTTTTTGTGTTTTTATGTGTGTGGTTTTTGTGTGTGCGGAGGGGAGGGGAGGGGGTGGGGTTGGTGGGGTTTTTTTTCGGCATTGTGAAATTGAGTTAACAAGAATTGAAAAGGTTTTGAAAATGGGAAGTTGTCTCTCAATTATATGTATGACGATAGTAAGGGTGTGTATGGAGTGAATTGTAAAATAACAATCGTATAACAATATCATTATGCTTAGTGCAGGTTTTTCAGTAGTGGGTATTAAATAAATATAACAAAATGTAACCATTACTGGATGCTCTCCCCTTGCAGGTCAAACTGACGGTGTTTATCAATTATTTCAAAGCCATCGGAGTGTTAGCCACCTTTTTCTTCGTGTTTTTCTACTGCGGCTACCAAGCCTTGAACGTCTACTCCAGTATCTGGCTTTCCGAGTGGACGGACGATGACCTTCTCAAGAACACGTCCCTGTCCAACACCAGCCGCTACGAGAAAAGGAACTACATGTACTTGAGTGTTTATGGGGGTCTCGGAATTGGGCAAGGTATGTGGTGGCCCACGGGGAATCTCTCTAGTCATCACTGTATGTACCCGTACTTTACTTTCAACGCTGTACGAAAGAGAGAGAGAGAGAGAGAGAGACAGATAGACAGAAAGATACAAGTTGACAGACATGACAGATTCAATCCCTATCCCTATCCCAAACCTGACCCCCCCCCCCCATCCCATTCACATCAACCTGGTAATGCCCTACTTCCATCCACCCTCTTTACTCTTCACACTAGATCTCTGGAGTTTGTTTGTTTTTTAAGACCGTAAGTACACCAAACCAATCAATTTTACAGGAGAGCGAAAAAACGTTCACAACATATTTCTAGTTGATTGGACTTACGTTTTTTTGTTGTTGTTTTTTCGCATTTACCACTTTATTTATGAAGATAGAGAAGCAAGACCCAGAGCAGTCGATGTGCCTTGATTCAAACTATATGGTGATGCTAAAAACTCATTTTCAAAACGTGGACTTATGGTCTTTTAAGAAAAAACTCCAGTACAGAGGAGCTCTAATTTAATCTTCAACTCTGGTGCTTACAATTTATTTGTTTTTTTGTTTGGTTTTTGTTGTTTTGCGTCAGGTGGCCTGCTTTGGCCGCACCAAGTACACGGCCTTCTTGAAAGCCTTGATGTCGGCCGGCTTCAAGATTCCTCCCAAGGGAGGCAACATCCTGGTCGGCGTCCAGGAAAGCTTCATTCCCTACTTCTTGCCCTTGGCCAAGCAGCTCAGTCAGAAAGGATACCAGGTAAGGCCATGTTTGTCGATTTCTTTGAACTTGAATATCAACTCCCAACCAATGTAAAGTACAGTAAAGGTACAGAAGATTTCAAGGAGAAACTTAAATGTGCAACAATAATATCAAAATACCAGAATGATAAATTACTTCAGGCGCATTGACAAGAATACTCAGCTGTCTGAGTTTGTCAGCTACTATGAAATCAGACTGTTGTGGTTGATGGTGTCAGATCTGTTGAACATAACCTACGTTTTGGTGTACCCCAAGGCTCTGTCCTTGG
>JBCJKF010671713.1:3689-25635 GCA_039654545.1 Plocamopherus ceylonicus | reverse complement strand
CAAACGTGTTGAACTTGTTAACGAGCCATTCCCTTTCCTCTTCACTTGTGACTCTAAAACACTCAAACCTAGAACATCTACAGTCTTCACCAGTAGTATGACTGCTCAGTCTTTGTTTTTTAGCTTGGTCTTTTTTTGAACCGTTAGTTTTTCTTTTCTTTGGTTTGTCTGTAACGACAGGATGATCTACACGGTCATCCGCCATCTTGTTTCTTTGTGTACAAACTAAATTGCTCCGATTGGATCTGGCAGGTCACATGATAACAACACAATGTGATCACATGACTAAACATTGGACTAAACTGGTTCTTCCACTGGCCAGATTGGACTTAACTGCTTTTTCCATTGTACAGCCAATTTAAAAGTCCAGTTTGTGGCGGACTTAACTGCTTTTTCCACTTGATTGATATTGAAGGAAAAACTTTCAACCTTCAGCGTTGATCAAAGGGCAATAACTCTTTTTTTTTTTTAAATGTGACTTAAACTGGTTTTTCCACTGGAGTCTTCATATAATATATCTACAATATATAATCACGATTCAATGGAACAGGTAGAGAATAACAATACTATAATAACAATAGGACCACTAATAGTAATAATAATGGTAATTAGTAATAGTAAAATAGCGCAATGAAGTAGTCTAGAGCTCGAAAGGGTGGGATCTCTAGACTGATTTCATTCCAGTTGCTACTGGTAATTTATAATTTTAACTTTAACTCTCTATAATAATAGTAATGGAGCCTCAAGATTGGTCAGCCAATCATTGCACACGAAATCAGAGGCACACATACATGACGCAAAAACAATTACGTTATATTTTCCGTTATGAGTAGTATAATAGCTTGCTATAGAATCATTTTTAGCGTGGCCCTAGGGAGAGTCCATCATCAGTGTCATGAAGGGGGTGTGGCAGTTCATTCTCTTACATGAAAGAGCACCACCCATCCGTTATGCATGACACTGCAGACAACAAGGTGAGTTCACACCTATGTTGGGTAATGTCACAAATGTTTCCAGAGTAAAAAACATTACCCAGCTTCTGTCTTTTAGGAGCTGTTGCTCTCAACAGGCGATCACTTTCTTCAGAGGCTGTTCTCTTTTCCCTAATTGCAGATTGGAAGATGGCAGAAATCTGTTCAGAATACTGTTCACAAGCAGTTTTCTTTTGCTGTGGGACAGGCTCTTTGAAAAAGTCTTTCACAGACTTGCTCCTCTGCCAAGCTGTTTGCATGTTTGAAATATTAATTGCTTGTCCATTGGTCCAAACACAATATCATCTCCTTTCAACAACTTGGTGGAAATGTTTAAAAGATGATACTTCACAGCCTGGTATGTTGAATACAGAAACTGCCATTCTATTGGGCTTGGCTGTGATGACATTATTCATTGTTGAAAATGATTGTTCCACTCTTGGATTAGTAGAGATAGAAAGACATGCCTTAACCCATTGCTACCCAGGCCTAATGTGAAAAAATGCCTCTTGCAGACCACATGAGGGGAGATAAACCTTCCAAATTTCATAGTACACCTCATTCAAAGATTTATTACAAGAATGTGAAACATGCTAGAAATGAAATAACAACTGTTTTGGAGTGAAGAATGAATGGCCTTTGATTTGATTTGATATGATGATTTATATCTCACTTGCAACTGACCGATTTTCCCCGTCTGTTCCCTCAGGACTGACCATTTTTACACATTTTCAAAATATCATAAAAAAAAAAAAAGTATTCAAGCAATGTCTATGAAACTTTGCATTGTTAAGGTATTGCCTTTATACTTTATTTTAAAGCAAAAATGAAGTTATGTTGATTACTATTTTTGTAATGATTTTTTAAAATGTGTATGATTTCAAATTTTCAGAACAGTTGGTAAATGCAAATGATCAATAAAATAGACAAAGAAAGGGCAAGTAAAGTGAATAAAATTGCAATGAAAACTGTGGTGAGTTGTCTTTCACTTTCACTCCTGAGCAGTCCTAGCTACTGCGACATAGTTCTGTCTGTTATGGAATAAAAGAAAGAAAGAAAGGCTCGATACAGAGCGGGATTTGGCAAACTTTGCACTCGGGGGCTTTTTCTTTGATGCAGTAGGTGGCAGGCTGACCAGATGGTGAAAAGTTTAGTGGTTGAGCCGTTTAGGAATTCTGTGCGGGCGCTGTTTTTGTTGGCTCAGAGAGATGAAAATCCTCAGTGAGGGCCTTGCCAAGTCATGTCACGAAGAAAGGAAGAGGCAAGGGCTTCAGTCAGATTTCTGTTTTTTGTATTTTATTAAACAAGATGGTTGCCTGAATAATGGAGAGGGTCAAGAGATGCATGAACACCTTCTTGGACCACTTCATGGTCCACAGAGCCAATGGCAGGTACAACATGAGCTGGTCGCTCTTGTCTACTCCACTTTGTTGTCTCAGATTACGACTCAGAGGGAATGAGAAAGCCTGCATGACGGAAACAATTTTTTATTGTTTCCTCGGTCACCTTGTCCCATGCTGCTCGCATGTCGAACAGGGCCCCCAGAATGGTTACGTTGAAACTTGTGCTCACTGAGTTTGAAGCACTTGATTCTGCGGCCTCATTGATGTGGGACAGATATTTCTTGACAACCTGTGTGCGATAGGGATGTTTGAAGGAGTTGATTATCCCTTGATCGCAAGGTTGCAGGTGGCTTGTGGTGTTCGGTGGAAGGAATATAAGCTTGACAGCTTTTAACTCTTTGACTCCTCAAGGGTATTCTACCCCTGGACACAACCATTTTCACAAGCACAAATTTTTGAGGTCCTCGCCTTCAACAGGCTATAATTCAGAAACCATAAAAGATAACCCCAATAATCTATATATGAAATCGAAGGGCATTGAATAAGCTACATGAACAGCAAGATAAAAATGATGTCTAAGATGTACTTTGGGTTTTTTTGTAACAGGAAAAAGAAAGAAAAAAATTGAAACAAAAATCATAACTAATATTTTCCACTCACCACTTTGCCAAGCTATCAATTTTTAGTCTAAAAACTTGAAACTCATACAGCTTAGAGGTATTTTAGTAATGAAAATACTTTAAAAATTTCAGCCTTTCAGCTATCTTTACAAATTTCTGAGATACATCTAATTTTACTAAGAACGTCACATCACAAATTTACAATAATTTTTAGGTCATTACTTTCAATGCGCTATAATTCAGAAACTATAAAGGATAACCCCAATAATGTACATATCAGATGGAAGGGAATTGAATGAACTTTATGGAAAACTAGATGAACATAATATCTGATAAAATATTGTGTTATTTGTAAATGAGGAAATGGAGAGAAAAAAACAACAAAAAAAACCCAACTATTTTTTTACCTTTTATCACCTTACTGAGCTGTCAATGTTTACTCCAGAATCTGCAAATTCCTACAGCATACAGGTAATCCAATAAAGGAAATGCACAAAAAAAATTTGAGCCAGCTATCCTTAGAACTTTTTTATTTACGTCCATTTTTACGAAGAATATCACATCACAAGTATACAACTTTTTCACAACACAAATTAAGAAAAAAAGAACACTATTTACACTCCTTGATCTAGATGGAAGTTACTCGGTAAGAGCCATGCGTGTGTGCCATGTCTTGAAGCATGGCTCCTTGCACATGTACGGACTGCCAGGACAAGTCTAACAAACGTTCGTGGTCCTCTTGCGTTTCCTGGGACCACTGCAAACACGTCAGTTTCGGTCATTTTTGACGGATTTTGGAATATGCGTGTGAGGGGCGATACGACTGAGGATACTGAAGTTTTGAGGAATCTGTTTTGAAACCCTGTCGACAGCCGGTAACTCAAAGTTCCTCAATGAGCTTGTACTTGAAATCACTCAGCTGCCACTTTTTTGCTGTTGCATCTTGATGTCGACAAGTGATGCCGAAGAGAATGCTTGCATTGATGAAGGCGAGCTCAAGCAAGAAGTGGAAAATTTTCTTTGACCACTTGTAGGTTTTTCTTTTGTGCATTCCATAATATTGCACCCATTGATAGCCCTGTCGCAGCCATTCATGTGCTGATTGTAGACATCAATGCAGCTCGGTTTATTGATGGTGTCTACTGTCTGTTCTTCGACGAATTTCTGTCGTTCCAAAAGCACCATCAGTGGTCTCCACAACAACATTCTTCTTTGCCGTCTTATCCCTTAAGGCGACGGCAAGCTTTG
Source organism: Plocamopherus ceylonicus (assembly GCA_039654545.1). Taxonomy (NCBI): domain Eukaryota; kingdom Metazoa; phylum Mollusca; class Gastropoda; order Nudibranchia; family Polyceridae; genus Plocamopherus; species Plocamopherus ceylonicus. The sequence continues at coordinate 21,453 of JBCJKF010671713.1, read as the reverse complement.
TGTCGTCAGAATTGAGGTGCCGCTGCATTTGTCGATATCCTTAACGCACTGTTTTGAATGCCTGTGGGAAGTGCTTGCGCCTCACATCCACTGTTCCCGTGTAATGAAATCTGCGGCTTTGCAGATAGTTTAGCAGGGGAATTGAGGTGTAGAATCAGTCCGCATAAATATGATGCCCCTGTTCAAGAGGCCTGAGAAGTTTTTCGAAAACCTTTATGGCCTGAGATGCACTTGGGTCCATACGTGGTTGATAGGCGGTGTCTCCACCGTAGTACTTGAACAGGTTGATCACATAAACGTTGTCTCTGTCGCAAAGACCAAAAGTTTTTATATGGTACTTTGACGGCTTCGTCATTTTGAATTGTTTATGCCACCATCTTCCCCGAAAACCAATAACCATTTCATCCAGTGAAATGTTCTTTGAAGGATAGTATTGAGCCTGAAAACAGTTCATAAGTTTCTCCGGGGAAGGCTCAATCTTCTCCTGGTTTTCCGCATCGGCGCCGCCAGTGTGCAGAAACGTATGAAACAACACCTCGAAACGCTTTCTTGGCATTGTTTCCGCGTACCATGGGGTGTACATGGGGGTGAGCGGCTCCAAAAATTCCTGATTTTATGCCTCGGGTTGAGGCCCATCGACAGCAATAGGGCATAAAAGCGAAACAACTCCTCTCAATCCACATGGGTGAATTTTGCGAAGACCGAGTATCTGAGGAAACATACATGAGCAAAGATTAGCTTTATCTGCAACAAATTTATTTGCACACACAGATATAACATTGAATAAAACACAGAAGAGAAAATATTTTCATTTAACAAATGTTAGGATAAATTTTGTCGACTTATTTCGTTGATTGCCGATAAAAAAACAAAACACGTCTGGTGTTTCTTTCATAAATCCATTCTTCCTCTATTTTTCCCCCAATAATATACAATAAATTGCATACACTCATACATTGTCATATTCTTGTGTATCATATCCATCACTATCACTAGATTCTGAATCATCAAAAGATTTAGATCTAGATAAATCATCAGTATCATTATCTGTATCTGAGTCTTAATTGCTAATGGAAACTTCCCTCTCAGACGACATGTTTCAATATTTGAAATCAAACTTGACTGATTAGTGACTGATTGATGTGAAATAGGTGACCGCCTAAGCTTTATCCAAGGGTAATTAGAGCTGGTACAGTGTAAAAAATAGTAGGTCTACATAGTGTTTATTGCCAGTATTCGACTTATGTATGTCAGTCGATCCAACAGGTGGAGCCGGGCTTGACACAGGAATGTTTTTTTATGGGTATCTTAAGTGGTTTTTCCATACACACAGCACAGATCTGGTTGGATTAAGTACCAGGGGAAATTTCAGGTAAATGGTTGCCTTGGGTTAAACGTTTAGGGCAGGGTTCAAGTTATCCTCTGCAGATGGCTGTTGTATGATAGTTTCCAACAGGTTTCAGTTCTGAATGTAAAGTAAAGAGGAATTTTGGATGCTTGTCTTTGTTGTGGAAGGTACAACACGTATGAGTTGTAGCAGCCCCACATAAAGAATTTGTTAAGGAGACATTGTCTCCAGCGATAATGACGACAAGAGCGGTGAAGGCGAGTCATTTAGTTGTTTTTGTCACATCCGCCTGTGTGTCTGTTGTAGTCCTTGATGAGCTGTGGCATGGTGTTTTCAAGGACAGTACCATCTTTGCTCCTCCTGTTCACAGCTTGAGTTTGTGTTGGGCCATGGTAATTCGAAATGAATGAAATAGGTGTCTAATCTTCCCACACCATGCACGTTATGCTGTCCTGGCACAGATAGTAGCGACTCTCACCACGAAGGGGTTTCTTTACGTTCTTCAGTCTTCAGGGAATTTGGAAAGAATTTCCTTTCCTGAAGGAGAGTTCCCACAATTCATTCAAGGCATATCTTGCGTCGGTGATGGAATTTTAGTAATGGTCCATGATGAGGATGTGGGACTTGTTCTCCATCCCGTACAATGTAAGCAGCCAAGCAACAGTGTTGTCCACAACTCCTAATGCTTGCTCAGTCATTGATGCTGCCCCAGTGTAGATCTCAGCAATGAGCACATATCCAGTCTCACCTTCACACAGAAGGAACGATTTAATGCCCCGTTTTATGGGTTTATCTATTGTGTAGGCCTACTGCTACATGGCGAGACCGTTTTTAGCAAGATCATCCCCTTGTTCAAACTCAGGTGTTGTCTTGACTTAGATCCTGTAGCGTCTTGCTGACAGCCTCAAAACAATGCTTGTGCCCCATGGAAACCTCGCCTATCACAATAAGAGAAGCTAAAGACATTAGTCTGCCATTTGCATCATTTGGTTACATGTGGCATGTCGAATTCTCATGTATGTTAATTGGCACCTTAAACCTACTGTGGAATGTTCTGCCGACAGTCAGCAGGTTTGTGGCTATGCCGGCAATCTTTCTGTGAAAAGGAAGAGTAGCAAGAAGAAGGTTAATCACATACGTTTATCTACTTCCACCGTAGGCATCCAATGCAAAAATGATTCCTTTGTTTGCTGTGACTGACTCTAAAACAGTGTCAAAAACAACTTTCTTCTCTGTGTTTAACATGCTATATTTTGATGTGGTATCTATTGCCAATGCATCCTGAATTGTTTTTTTGGAATTAAGGACAAAATTCCTGTCTTTACTGCACATGGCAACTGGAAATCCGTGTGTAATTCAAGACCTTTATTGTCCACACTACTCTGTATGTCAGTTAACACTTCATTTTCAATTCAGGGTGTAACTTCTTCTATCTTGTCTCTTTTGAAAATATCTTCACACAGAGCCCGTTTATGTCTCTCATAGAATTCTTTTGTGTTGGAGGCTCCTGAGTACCTAAGGATGGTAGCAAAGACTGATCTAAGTTGTTTCCCAAATCAAATGGATGTTGCTTCTTGCATCACTTTGTCTATTTCAGTGTCATCTTCAAGAAGTCCTAGATGATGACATGCATCTTGAAAAGTTGAACTAATGTTGTTGACTGTTCTCAAATCTTCAAAACTTTATGCACCTGTTTGGTGATGTAAAGGTAGCCGTAAGTAATACAACTCTGCCTGATGTGGACTAACAGAGACAGTTAGGATACGGCCCACACATGTGGCATCTGCTGCCAATGCATCCTTGTTCTAATCAAGTTCATTTTAAATTGTTTTTGTTGTTTTTTTAATTAAGGACACAATTCCTGTCTTTACTGCATATGGCAATTGGAAATCCTTTTGCAATCCAAGACCTTCACTGTCCAGACTACTCTGTATGTCATTTAACACTTCATTTTCAATTTGAGCTGTAACTTTTTCTCTCTTGTCTCTTCTCAAAACATCTTCACACAGAACCTATTTATGTCTCTCATAGAATTCTTTTGTGTTGGAGGCTCTACAGTACCTAAGGTTGGTAGCAAAGACGGATCTAAGTTCTTTCCCAAATCAAACAGCTGTTGCTTATTGCATCACGTTGTCTATTTCGGTTTCATCTTCAAGAAGTCCTAGATAATGACTTGCATCTTGAAAAGTTGGACAAATGTTATTGTTGACTGTTCTCAAATCTTTAAAACTTTTGGTGCCTGTCAGGTGGTGTAAAAGTAGCCGCAAGTAATACAACTCTGCCTGATGTGGACTAAGAGAGACAGGATACAGCCCACACATTCTTATGTTATTTCTGTGGATTTTTTTTTCCACGTTTTCTGTGCTGCCATTTTTTTGTCTTTTGAATTGCACATAAAAAACAAGGAAAGTCGGGATACAGAATTTATCGAGCTGTTTCTTCACTAACTTTTGTTTCACAGAATGCTATAAGTTTTGTTACAGGGGGGCCCAGCTACTACTGTTTGTTCAACTGCATCTTGGGCGAAGATGCCCTCTTGCTCATTGGGAAGAGGGCATGGGAGTTTCTCGACAGGTGGGTATTTTCTGTGGATTTCGAAGCCAAATATGCGCCAAAATGCTTCACTCCTGGTGATGTATCTTGCATTTATTGTTAGAGACCTCATCCAGCTGGCCGCCATTGACTGCAAATAAAATGTGGTCCTGTCCCTTGATAATGTACTTATAGAGGTACTTGACAGCCTGCACAGAACATACAATTTCCACACTGATGTGAACGAGGTAGCGAAGAGTCAGAAAAGGACTGTATGGCACCACAAATGAATTGTTTACTCAGAAATTTTGTCCCTTTACCTTCAATTTATGAGTGTGGCCATCTTCATCTGGGTTTCTGTTCCTGTACGAGGGATAAGTTGTTTTTTTTTTTGTGGCACAGTTTTTTCATTTGAAAAGGGCTTTGGAAATTCCTTTGTGCATCAGTGCACAAACTCGAAGGGTTTATAAATCCTCAGGGCCCATGAATGTTGTGAGATGTGACAGCTTCATATAGGCATGGGCCTATACGGATGTCTGGAATTTCAGTACAAACAATTTCATACATGCGGTCTGAGGTGATTGGTTTGGATTGTCTGTCCATAATTAAGAGAATGTGGGCATGTGGCAGACTTCTCTTCTGGAATTCAATGGTGCATGTGTGCGCTTTTGGTGTTCCCAGTACATGTTTTGTGATCAGGTCATCCATCAAGGAATCAAATTTTATTTTTGAAGACCCTTGCTGTGAGATCATGTCTGCAGAATGCTTTTTCTCCTTCATGTAAAGCACTCAAAATTTTTGGCCAGTTGGGATTGCAGGTAAAAGTAATGGGAATGTCAGTTTTTCCATACTGACTTTACATTGCCATTACGTTTTGAAATGCCTCGGCATAGAACTAGAACTGAGGTGAACCATAAATTGTTGGTGGTAAAACGATCTTTCTCCCAAAACGTGCAATGTCATTTTGATGGACCACATCCTTGTGCCCCTGATGTTGTTCGCACGGATGCTGTTCTGATTCTTGCAGACCAACTTTAGCTCTTTCACTCCTCAAGGGTTTTCCACCACTGGGCACAACCATTTTCACACCAAGCATAAAGTTTTGAGGTCCTCGCCTTCAACGGGCTTTAATTCAGGAACCATAAAAGATAACCCAATACATTATATATCAGATTGAAGGGCATTGAATAAGCTACATGAACAGCAAGATGAAAATGATGTCTGAGATATAATAATATTGTTTTGTTGTTTTGTTTTGTAACAGAGGAAAAAGAAAGAAAAAAGTTGAAAAAAAAATCATAAATAATTTTTTCCCACTCACCACTTTGCCAAGCTGTCAATTTTTAGTCTAAAAACTTGAAACTCATACAGCGTAGAGGTAATTTAGTAATGAAAATACACAAAAAATTTGAGCCAGCTATCTTTACAACTTTCTGAGATACATCTAATTTTACTAAGAACGTCACATCACAAATTTACAAAAATTTTTAGGTCATTACATTCAACACGCTATAATTCAGAAACTATAAAGGATAATCCCAATAATGTACATATCAGATGGAAGGGAATTGAATGAACTTTATGAAATCTAGATGAACATAATATCTGAGAAAATATTGTGTTATTTGTAAATGAGGAAATAAGAGAGAAAAAAATTGAAAAAAAAAAAACAAACTATTTTTTTTTCCTTTTATCACCTTGCTGATTCCTACAGCATACAGGTAATCCAATAAAGGAAATGCACAAAAAATATGAGCCAGTTGTCTTTAGAACTTTTTGATATACGTCCATTTTTCCGAAGAATATCACATCACAAATATACAACTTTTCACAACACAAATTTGTAAAAAAAACACTATGTACACTCCTTGACCTAGACTGAAGTTACTCTGTAAGAGCCATACGCATATACCATGGCTTGAATCATGACTCTTTGCACATGTACGGACTGCCAGGACAAGTCGAACAAATGTTTGTGGTCCTTTTGCGTTTCCTGGGACCACTGCAAACGCAGCAGTTCCGGTCATTCTTGACGGATTTCGGAATGGGCAATACGACTGAGGACCTTGACGTTTTGAGGAATCTGTTTTGAAACTCCTTCGACAGCTGCTAACTCACAGTTCCTCAATGAACTTGTATTTGAATTCACAGAGCTGCTACTTTTTTGCTGTTGCATCTTGATGTCGACAAGTGATGCCGAAGAGAATGCTCGCATTGATGAAGGTGAGCTCAAGCAAGAAGTGGAATATTTTTTTCCACCAATTGTAGCTCTTTCTTTTGTACATTCCGTAGTATTGCACCCGTTGATCAGCCCTGTCGCAGCCATTCATGTGCTGATTGTAGACATCAATGCAGCTCGGTTTGTTGTTGGCGTCCGTTCTTCCACGAATTTCCGTCGTCCCTACAGCACCGTCAGTAGTCACCACAACAACAATCTTCTTTGCCTTCTTATCCCTGAAGGCTTTGAGTCGTCAGAATTGAGGTGCCACTGCTTTTGTCGATATCCTAAATGCAGTGTTTTAAATGCCTGTCGGAAGTGCTTGCCTCACATCCACTGCTCCTGTGTAATGAAATCTGCGGCTTTGCAGATAGTTGAGCAATGGAATTGAAATTGACTTATAGAAGCGGTCCGCATAAATATGATGCCCCTGTTCAAGAGGCCTGATAAACTTTTCGAAAACTTGGGTGATGCACTTGAGTCCATATGTGGATGATCGGCGGTGTCTCCACCAGGACCGTAGTATGTGAACATGTTGATGACGTAACCATTGTCCGAAAGTTTTTATGTGATACTTTAACGGTTTCGTCATGTTGAATTGTTTATTCCGCCCCGAAATCCAATAACCATTTCATCCAGGGAAACGTTCTTTGGCAGATAATATTGAGCCTGAAAACACTTCATAAGTTTCTCCAGGAAAGGCTCAATCTTGTCCTGATTCTCTGCATCGACACCGCCAGCATGAAGAAACGTATGAAATAACGCCTCGAAACGCATTCTCAGCATTGTTTCCACGTACCACTGGGTATACATGGGGGGTGAGCAGCTCATTTTATGCCCGATTTTTTTTAGTCAAAGTGTTCAGTGACTACTTTCTTTTTTTGCCCATTGATCAACTGCATATTGTTGCGTGAGTTTTCCTACTTTCAAAACCAAATTGAAGTTGCCACGTCACATTTGCAATTGATGACAATAAATGTCTGATGCTGTCAGTGTTATGTTGTCAGTCTTCTTTACACCCAACCATCTGTGTCGTAGGGGAACATTAAAGCATAATGCAAAGGATCATAAGGTCAGTCAAAAGTATGAATTCTTTGCAGTTCCTGAGTTTCATTTCCTCTGCACCTAACAATATCTAGGTTTCCTGCATGCTGTCCAGGCAAAAGAGCCACTATTTCAGAGCTAGTTTAGAGTCGAGGTGAACTCAATTGCGGACTTAGATGACAGCACATAAGTGTTTATCCTGTGCAGCTGTTGTTGAAAATCTTGAATAACGGCTCATTGCAGCTTGTCCGTATGTTTCAGCCGTTCATTCAGGTATGTAAATACACAATCAAATGCTTTCAAACTTAGAGATATTACAGAAAAAAGGTTCAAAATTCATTTCCAACATTTATTGCCTAAAAGAATCAACATTATGAAAAAAAAAAAAGGGAAATTCACAGAAAGTGAAAACATGCACCTCATTCATTCAACAAATCTTTATGAAAACACACAAAACAATAACCCTGACACAATTCACACCCATACACTGTCCCATACACCATTCCCCTATTGCTGTACAATTTATGTTTCCTGCAATAATGGCTTGCTAATTTATGACCATGCATTCTAATTTGTTTGTGCGGGAGTAGCATTGCTTTGGGCCTGTGCCCTTCCCCTTGTACAATAGCCAAATGACAGGTCCTTGAAAATAGAGAGCCTGAAATGAATCTGGTCCCTCTCCCGCCTGGGAAGGGGTGTCTTCCAAGAGTTCATGAAAATAATCCAAGAATTGACCAGGCACATTTAAAAAAGAAAATGGAAAAGGACCTGCCACCACTTTTTGGATTTGCGGCCAAAGTCATAGTAGGAGCACAGCTGATCATATTTTTCCACAACCCCCATCCCCTTATTGTAATTATCCACCACTTTAGGAATCTGCACATTTCTTCTGCCTCATGCACCTCTTCTTGAGACTGTATGTCCCCGACGGAACTGTTGGTCGACAGAAGGATCACCTCCCGTTTGTCCTTTCAGACAGATGCAACAAGGTTGCCAGCTTGCAGCGACTTGACCTTCCCCCTTTGCCATTCGCTTCGTCTCCTTTGGTTCCAGGGCTGCTGGCCAACCCTTCCGGTTTGTGCAAATTGTGGCACATGAATTTGTGTTTTGATCAAGGAGATCAGTGGCCAATATCAAAGACGAGAAAAAGTTATCATAGAAAAAATAACGCCTGATGTTGAGATATTTTGACGCAACTGTTGTAACAACATGGTGGCCTAAGCCATGGGGCATTGTGACTTTCCAGTATAAATCTGAAAATTGAGGAGATATCAAATGGCCGAGTTGGCGACATTCCAAGCCTTGAAACCCAATGGGTTTGGTTTCCCACGCACGTACTGTAGGAACTTGATCCGTCCAGAAACGGAATCATTGTTTCATTAATGCTGACTTTTGGTCCAGGATTGAAGGACTGCTGTATACTGCGGAAAGATGTTTTTCAAGAAAAATTTAATATCAGTGTACCATTTGGAGAAAATATTTTACATGCTGTACAACCGTCTTTAAAAAAGTTTTTTTTTAGAAAAAAAAAGTATAATTTTTGCTTTTCGAAATAAATTTTTTGATAATTTGGTATAAAATATTATAATGCAATATCTTTCAATTCAAAATATTTACCCTGAATTGTTTCATTTCCCACATACATTGATTATCAGATAAGTATAACCCTTCCCTTAACCCCCCCCCCCCCCCTTTTTTTTTTCTGAAAAAAAGAAATGCGATAAGAAAATTTTTCACTCACTTTTGTCTTTTTGGCTGAGACATATTGATTCAGTTTGCAATATATAGTCTGTGATGTTGTGTCTGGCACTTGTCTCGAATTTGTGCACTTCAAAGTGAATCCACTACCACAAAGCATCTCTTTCGGCAGTTGCAAGCTGGACCTTCTGTAACAGCATGATGTATTTTACCCCAATGTCCAAGGTACTCTTATCCTCGCATTCTTTTAGAGGCCTGAATATTTCACTTCCACAATGATTGATCACGGTTTCGCTTTCAACCGCCATGTACATTTTCAGGTGGAGGTGCAGCGTTGTCGTTATCGATGTGAGCTGTTGGGACAGCGTTGTCATTGTCTATGCGAGGTGCCGGGGCAGCATTGTCGATGAGAGGTGTCGTAGCAATGAGAGGTATCGGGGCAGCGTTGTCAATGAGAGATGTCAGGCAGCATTGTTGTCACAAAGTGACTGCCTGTGAGTGTGCCTGTGGCCTGCAGAACCACGAGCCCAGTCACAGACCTTAAAAGAGGGTTTGCAAATGTTGAAGTAATTGATCAGACCAACAAAATAACAATCAAGATTGAGATGTAAATTTTATCATATGAATATTTTTATTTGACAATTCCACACTCGTCCTCACATTCACACGCACACACACTCTCCTGTCAATACCAATGTCTTGAATTTAATTGACATAGAAATTAACGTGTAAGTTATATAAAAACGTTAACAACAAAACTCACAATAACACAAGAAGCCGGGCCCGTACCTTTCACGTAAAACAACAAGGAACACTACACAGGACACAACGGCGATGTGAAGTCTCTTGTGTTGAATTGGATATTGAAGATGTTCCTCTTGAAATTGTTGTGTCGGTAACTACGTGATTTATTGGGTAGGTAATTAAGTAGTGTCACTGGATCCCTCTGGAAATTGATCTGGTATCAATGTCAATTATTGTTCAGCACAAAGTTCTTAAGCGCATACACGTTCTCAAAGTTCGATAACCTCAGCAATTAAGTCGGTTGTAAGAAATTATGTTCTCAACCTCAGCATTCAAATAATTTGTAGGGACTTAAAATCTCGACCTCAGCAACAGTTAATTCAGTTGTGATACTTAAAACCTCGGCCTCAGCAACAAATCAGTTGTAGATTCTTAAAACCCCGGCCTCAGCAGGCCCACTAAATAACTTCATGACAAAACAGCATCGGCTGATCTTTGTCACACTGATATAGCTTTCCAGCAAAACAGCAATGGCTGATCTTTGCGGGACAAATACGTGTCTTCCCAACAAAACAGCATCGGCTGATCTTTGTGGGACAGACACAAAATACTTCTGAATCGTCAGACGGCCAAACAAGAAAAGGAGCAGACAACAGGTCTAACAAAACCAAGAAGATGCCAGGCTATCACGTGAAAATTAGATAGACCAATGGGTAAGTGACAGGAAATGACCAAACTGGAAAATTTACTGAGTCATACCAAAATCAAGGTAGAATAACACGGGGAAACCCAGCAGACAACGCCGATTCTACAGGAGGGTGTGCCAGTGGATTAAAGCAAGACAGATTACTCTGTTACTAACTCAGCATGATGCTAAACCAGGTGATTTTACACTGAATAACGACCCAACGCAGAACATTTCCTGACAATTGTCAATGAGAGGTGTCGGGACAGCATTGTTCAACTTGATGTGATGTGCTGGGGCAGCGTTGTTGATCTTGATGTGATGTGCTGGGACAGCGTTGTTGATCTCGATGTGATGTGTTGGGGCATCGTTGTCAGGAGGTGATTCCACATCTGAGTATTATTAAACATGAGATTAGATATGCATGGGAAAATGAACAGAATTGAGTCACATTATAGAAATAAAATAAACCACATAAGCAAAAGTCTGCGACAGAAAAAATAGGAACTAGCTAATAAATCGAGACTTCAGCAGTCTGTGAAGCTCATATGTTTAAGGTTTGAATTTGTTATGCTAATAAACACAAAAGATGACTTACTTTGGTTTAATAATGTGTTTGCTGCTTCTTAAGACAACTTTCGGGCACATCTCTGTTTTCTGTTCAAGGGCACCGCCGTGTTGGAAAAGTGGCTTGTCAGGTTTATGCATGGAGTTATGGGACGTGCCTGTTTGCAATATGAGGCTTATCAGCTTCATGCATGGACTGTTACTTTTCACTTGTCAGGTCAAAAAATCAGAATAAAACATTTGACCACTAAAATTCTTTTAAATACCCCCATTTACTTTTTGTTAATAAATGATGGTATGACAGTATAAGGTACTTATTGACCATCTTATCTCATTTTTTAAGAAAATGTGGGTCATCAGGTTCATGAATGGGGCCACAGATATTGTATAAGCCACTAATGATGACAGTATTATTATGTTGCTATCATTATCAATGTGATCTTCTTTCACCCTATCTTTCTTTCTGTGTTTTCTGCCTTTCATCTTGCTGCTTCCCTCAAGCCATAGCACAAAATGATGTAAAGTTTTCTTTTATCTTTTTAAAGAAGCAACGCATTGAATCCCGGTAATCTATGTGCTCTGTCATTTTAGCTTTACTTTTACTGTTTTGCAACCTGAAGATTTTTCCACATGATGACAGTCATAAATTATCTGATCAGATGTAACACTGATTGCTTTGGATCAATAGATTTCGTGTAAATTAAATGTTGTTCATAATGCCCATGAGATTTATTTAAATTGTATGCTTAGACTTAATAATACTACTTGTTGGTCTTTATTAATTCTTTGACTGTTTTTGGAATATTATATAATATTATACTTACTTGATTTGTGCCTTTCAATTCTTTCTTTTTTATGTTGTTATTATTATTTTAACATGCACATGAATGTGTCATTTGATTGGTCATCAGTTTTGTTTCATTATGTTTTGTTTTCGATGTCTTGTCTACATATATGAATGCCAGGTATACATGTACATAACTCTTGAATGTCAAATTGTGCCATCTTATGCTTTAAATTTAGCTTCTTACCCATTAAATATCATTGTTCATGACCACATACCGGGGTTTGTTTTTTTGTTTGATGTTTTTGTTTTTGATTTGTTATTTTAGATATTTCCTTACTTCCAAGTCCTCTTTATCAACAAACATATGTAATGGAATCTGTAAATTGCTTTTATGTAGCCAAAAAGATGTTTTGAAATTTCCATTGCTATTCAGCGTTAGGGCCGCTTTCTAGTTCATCCTATGACAAAAAAGCCTTTCCCATGGGTGCAACATTAATTAAATACAGTGATTCTCTAGAAGACATTTTCGCCATGTGGAAATGCCACTGATTTTACTGCAACATTACAGGGAGGATGATGGGGTTAATGGAAAGGAGGCGAGGCATATAGGCCTCGGGGAGGGATGGATCAGTTTGATGCAGACCGACCTGGAGTCCAAATTTGGTGGCTACCCCACATTCATATGCATTGTGTTATGCATAGGAGTTACTTGCTATTTAGAAGGACTGAGCACTTTTGTACTCAAAGGGCAATAGAACATCTTGGGGGGTTATTGCGGTGGATATTTTGGGGCATGATGGCCATCATTTTATTGTTTTTCAGAGATGATTTTATTTTCCCTGTAAATCATCTCTCCTGTTTGCTGCATTTTATTATCGTGATCATAGCATATTTGTGCTACTATTCTAAATGCTTCTTTTATCCCTTTTTTCCCCTCTTTTTTCACCCTGAGATGACCCAAGTGGTTAACGGGGTGCAAATCAATCAATAAATCAAACCAGCCTATTGCCAGATACCCATGAACACCTGTGTAGGGTGAAGCAATAGCAGTAGACTTTCTTGCTTTTTTCCGAGGTTGGGGGGGGGGGGGTAAACCCATGGCCCCATGCTCTGAAGCCAAACACTCTACCATTCAGTATGACTGAGCCACTGTACCCCATATTTGTGTGAGTGGATTTATTTGTGTACTACAAATATAATGTGATTGATAATTACAGTGGAGTCCACTTAAGATAACCGACGCTTAAGATAAATTTTCGGTTGACATAAACTTTTTCATTGGACCCAATTTTTCCTCTCTTTGCCATTACTAACGAAGGTTCGGTTAAGATAAGCTATAATAAACACTGTCGACCTGCGGTCCGCTTAAGATAAACTCCAAAACTACAAAATTGTGCTACAGACATACATTCGTAACTTGGTTGTCCACTTCATGCTCTGCGAAAGGAGCCAAACTGTACATTGCAGTTGTAGTTGTAGGCCTATTGAAGATTTTTGTAGTCTTAAGACCTCTGAAGACAATAAGCTAACACCCCGGCTGAAGACAGCCTATGTAGGGAGTGTGTGTCCGTGTGTGTGTGTGCCTGTGTATTTGTGTGATTTTTAGCTTCAAATTTTCATTGAAATGGTTTGGTTAAGATAATCTGTTGGATCGGTCCCCAAGCAGTTTATCTTAAGCGGCCTCCACTGTAGTACAATGTAATATATAGGATCAATTTACTATATCCTCGTACTCTATCAATATTTTTGATTTGTAATCTTAAAGTTAAAGCAAATCTATATTTTATGTCTGTTAAGTTGTTTGTACAAATACTGGTAATACATTGTTGATAGTATTAATAATATTAATGGTTATGATGCTCATATTAATAAAAATAATACCCTAATTTCCAATCTGTATAAAGTAAGACAATGTTGATTCATTGTCAATGCTCACTTACTACCATTACCATACCACATGTACATGTATTGAACATACAATATGATTCACACAGTATTATATTTTGCAAGTGCTTATGTTGCATATTTTATACTCATACATAAAAGCAATCAGATGCACTTGTAATGCAGACATCGAAAAAGGGGTACGAGCAAGTAACAAAACATTTAAATTTACACACATAAATAAACCTTCAAAATTTAAAATCAAATATTGATGAGGTTCATCATGATTTATAGATCAAATTTTTGTCAACAAGAATATAGTTCTTCCTGAAAATTTCTTTTTAAAACTTCTTTTCATTTTCGTGCTTTTTTTTTCCCCAGTATCTATTTTGTGCTTTTCATGGCATTGATTTTCAGTATTTTTTTTACAGTACAGGAGAACCCAGATATCTTGACATGTGTTAAGTTGACTTTCGGCTTAAGTCGACATGATTTGAAATTCCCAACCTTTTCTCTATACAATATTACTACTACTACTTTGACATCGGATAAGTCAACATTTATCCTCTTTTCTCTAAGTGACATGAATGGCCCGAACCAATAGGCTCATCACAAACTGAAGGGCCAAGCCATGCGCATATGTGTGAAAAGAAGAATGGGCCCAGAGGCGATTGCAAAGTTGATTCCACACGCTTGATTTAGTGTTAATGAAGAAAAAGTGTACGGCCTAGCAAGAGCACAGGGTGGGTAGTGATAGCGAGGCAAGTGAGTGGATTGGGGTGAAAGGGAAGAAGGGGGATGGGCAAGTTGGCATGTGGGAGGAATGGCGAGGCGAACAGGAGGTTGGGGGCGAAAACGGATGGGTGGGTAGGGGAGGGAAAGGCGAGGCGAACAGATGGTTCAGAGTTTGAAGTGAAAGGGAAGAAATAAGAAGGGGGTGGAGGGCGGAGTGGGGAGGGAATGGCAAAGCGATCAGGTGGTTGGTTCTAATGTCTTTCTTGTCATATTAATATTATATTATAGTGGACTATAGAGATGAGTGTGTAACAAAGAAAAGATGCTGACCACAACACGTGTGAAGATCCAGTGTGTGTTGTGTGTTTCGCAAGCCCATTGCGTGAGCTTTGCCAGGCCTATACTTATTTAATAAACTAAAATGTACTGTAGATGGCTGTTTCCCTTGTTCCCCTTCAAATCTACTGCAATCTCTTATGTCAACAAGATTTCGAAAGTCCCAGCAATGTCGACTTATGCAGGTTCTACTGTATCCATGTATTTTGTGATTCTCATTGGAAAAGTGAAAGAAGGCAGATCAAACATGTTATTTTTCATACTACTTTCTCAGTTCTGTCCATATCGTCTTTGTCATTTCATGTTGTTCTTTAAACATGCCGTAAATTGAAAGGTAATCGTGCTATGAATTATTAACGTATAAAATGATAATGAATTTCATCTTGTTATTTGTTGAGTCTGCAGTACTATTTATTAGTCTGTCCCCCCTCCCCTTGCCAAAGTTTGAGTCTAATATTGTGCCCAAAAATCTAAGTTGAAGAATTTGTTCAATTATTTTATTATTAAAATGTCCAAGGGGAATGTTGAAATCTAAACAATTTTTTAGTTTTTGTAGTATTCCAGATCAGGCTGATGAATGTAGCCTCTCGTTTGGTTTGTATTCACTTTCAGCTTCTTAATCTTTCATATTAATAGTAGTAATATAACTTCTGTTTGAGAGAAAACAGATCTTTCGTCACATGGTTTGTTACCAGTTTGTAAGGCCCGGATATTTGTCTGTATGTTATACATGATGAATGTGTATTTGTGGTGTGAATTTGAATGAAGGTTTATTGTTTCCATGATTATTATTTACTTTCCTGCTAGGTACAGAGCATCTTGACAAAAAAAAAATTATGACGTCAGAACTTTTTTATATTCAGGAAAATGTCACAACTGGGGTTCTCCATCACTCTGATAGGACCAGTCTGTCCTGTAAACATTGTGTTTTCTATTTAATCCATATATTTCTCCTTGCCCTTTTTTTTAATGGCTTGTCTATTTTTATTTTTGCCTATCTTATTATGGCACAATATATATATATATATATGTTATGTTCAGGCCTACCGATTGGTAGATTAGAAGAGGAATCTTGAATAGATCTGCTCTGTTATTTAAATTTGTTAAAACAGCTACCACTTTCTGCAACTTCATGTACTAGTGCTACTTTGCCCTGTTCTATATTGCTTTTAAAAATCATGTGAAAAAAAGCATAATAGTATATGTACACATGTTTTGGTTTGTTTGTTTTTTTAATATGGTTTTCTTTAAATACGACATTAAATTAGTCACTTACTCTTTTGATAGTTTTTGAAGTGCATTCTTCCTTGTAAAGTCATTTTGCTTTGTCATTGTGTTCTTCATGCCGGTTCATTTACCACTTTACAGTTTAAGCATCAGGCAAAAATACCTGAAACATTGTTTTGGGCTTTGGAATTTGCTTGTGCAGCATCTTCAGTACAAAATGCCTTCTCAGTATCATCATTTACAAGAAATGATAATACAACTTAAAACGCATTTTTGTCTAAGCTGAAAAGAGATGCTATTTTTCTTAAGCTAATGGAAAGTACCATGGAGTTCTTCAGTGTTTTGCACTTTATTTTCCTTACTTATCCTCCTCATTTTTCAAATATATGTAGACCTATAATGAAAAATAATTGGTCCCGTCTTCATTGTTTTAACAGTGCAAACTATATTGATATTGATACCTGGTCGTGATAATTGGAATGACCATTATTCCAGTGAAAGATATTTTTTGCTTCTTAAACCCTTTAATTTTAAGTACTGTTTTCTGTTCAGAGAATCAAATTTTGTCTTAATGCCCACTGTCACAACTTATACTTTGTTCACTTTCTCACTCAAGATCAGTCCAACTTTCCTCTGTTTGACTCTCACAATAGGGTGTTTGAATACCTGTCAGGTGATACTGATTGGGGTATGACCTTAAGGCCTCCTGTCTCATTCATGGTTTTCTCTGAGTGTCCCATCACTCAAGCTACTGTGTTAGCCAAGACCAATATACAGGCAGCAGGAAACCAATTTGTTCCCAGCTTCTTATTGATTGTTCGCAACTGACCTCTATGTCTAGAAACTATTCCCCTTGTCTACAGCCTGTGGACGTGCCTTGTGGGGATTGTTTTCCCTTGCACTACTTTTCTTCTTGCCTTTCCATAATTTCTTGACAAAATGGGCAGCGAAAGGCCTACAAAATATATCTCTTGAAACATAATATGTTGCAGATGCAAGCAACTTAACATTTCGATAAATAAATTACAAACATACACATTACGCAACCGGTACACATAATTTTCAAGAATCTGGTAAAAAATGTTTATACAAACACGTATAAAAAGTGAAAGAAAATCACTGAAACACAAAGATAAATAGCTTAATATCACAATTTATTTGAAAATAGTAGATGTAATTATTTATAAATATATAATTGATCCTAAGAAAAATCATTAGAATTAGACAGCTTAAAAACATGAACCCAAAAGTTAAAGTACAATCTGACATTTTTTCTTTCAGGAAACTGATTTTATAATCTAAAAACCAATTGTCTGACAACATACTTTTCAGGGTACAGATGAACCAACACAAATGTATTACTCCAAGTCATCTGAACATGAAACTTCAGTTTAAAACTTTTCTTCAAAATCTCATTGAGAAGATTTATGACTCCGTAGCACTACTATGACACAGTGCTTGAGACAATCAGTCAAGATGACTTGTAACTTGTAGTGGGAATGTAAAGTTTCTCGATCAACAAATAGAGATTCAGCACTGCAGTGATACACTTTGAATCAAAATTTGCTCCACCTCCTGAATTCTCTTATACATGTACAGGTAGACAATTTTTTTTTCCATTGAAAGTGAAAGTATGAATGTACTAACTGCATTTACAATAATTTACAGGTTATTTGTTGGTTGCTGGACTAACACTTAATTCAGAATGACATTTGAAATTGAATTATTCTTTTCCTTTACTTTATCCCTCAATCATCCCTCATAATAATACAATTTAAAAGCAATTTTAAGACTCATTTCCTGCCACCCAAAACTGTGTTCTTAGGTTGGGAGTAGTACATAGGTGACTCAAAAATGCAATATTGAATGAAAATATCAATACATATTTTTGTATCAAGTCTGAAAAAGGAGATAATCTGGAGTAAACAAAAGGCTCTGTTTAGAATCCAAATATGCATA